>BSBM01000907.1:0-130000 GCA_027924585.1 Larix kaempferi | reverse complement strand
TTAATCTTTTGGGGCTATTTTCCCTCATCCAAAACATGAAAATGAAGTGAGTAGGAGCTTCTCCTTTTGTAGGGAATGTGCTCCTACTAGCATCCCATACCACCATCCAATTGAGTTCCTAGAGGTGATGTTGTTGTTATATCTAGGGCATTCTCAATAGCTTTTAAGATTATATGAAAACATTCTCACTAGATGTTGTTGTACGTAATAAATTGCTTCATCGAGTTTTAATAATCACGCACATCGAGTTTTAATATCTTATTTGTTATTCATTCTTGCAGGAGTGATATTTTTGTTTTGTTAAAAAACGTATTGAATATGGGAAACAGACGTAATAATAAAAGAAATTCTAGAAGAAAGGAGCTGCCCCTTGAAAAGGCCGATGAGATAAGAGAAAAGGTTAGGTTGTATATAGAAAATCGTAGACATCAAAATGTTAGTGCCTTAGATCCATCAACAAGCAATGACGAAGTGGTTGAAGTCAATCAAATCTTGGTTGATGTTGAGTATGAAGGGATGGATGTTGAACAAGTTTTTAATTGGAAACCTCCCCAAGAAGAGCACACACATGTCGAACACACTCCCTTGCAGGACCAAAATGTGAATGAAGGGCCACAACAAACTGGTGATGAGACTCGAACTTCCTTTCCGACTCCCTTGCCTCGACTATCAAGCAAATGACAAAGAACTCCCAGATGTATTCATGTGGATGAAAGTTCATTTTCAGGACTTGAAGGTAAGTTTCCCAAATGCACTATTGATTTCCATTGTAACAGGATAATTAAAGAATTTTTTGAATCCAAAACCGATGCAACAAAATGTCAATTGTTTATGGATTTGTTAAAATCACATTGTCTACCTCATGTTAGGATAATTTTGGGCATAAAGGTAGTTAAAATTTCAGAGGCCAACAATTATGTTGTTAGAAATCTACAATCTGCATTTAATTTGATTGGAAAAACTTCTCGTATAAAAGATTTTAATGCAGCCCATCCTGTACTGTCGGAATCGATTGTAGACAAATCCACAAGGCAACGTCGCCTGCTATCACACACATGTAAAATATTTAAAGTAGATAGAAAGACTCTTCAAAAGTATTCTTCTATTAGAGAAAAAATTGAGATCCCAGGCCAAAAATATTGTTGGGGCGTTTTTGGTAGGTTACCTCGTTGAAACATGAAGCTTGTTGATGTTGTTAAAGAACAGTCTAGTACAAAAGTTTTGGAATGATAACACTAGAACATCATCGAATCAAATAGATGTGTTAAAGTTGAGAAAAGGTGTTAAGGGGTGTGAAACCCATGTCAAGCACTTCCTTGACACGACACAAATGGAACTCTATGAGAGGTTCAATAATGAGCACATATAATTGAACTTGGGCCAAAGGTCCTTTGAAATATGCAAACCCTGGTATGTTAGAATTTGCATTGATCACAACACATGTTGTTCTAGATACCATGTAGAATTTGAGTACTATTATGATACATATAGACATATATTTTTTGATTTGGATACTAACATTGTGCAGGACTTCCCATCGTTACATCCACCGAATGCATCCAAAGAATTTATGAATAGCATAATGTGTCCAAGACCTGAAGGACAAAAATATTATAAAAGATCATGTTTGTATGGGACATGTTACAGGTGCAGTGGATTTGCATTATTGAGCCGTTGCATACATGAAACCGAGGAGCACGAATTTGCGAGGATGTTAGTAGAAATGCAGAACTTCAAGTACATAACATATCAAGTAGATAGTGCGAAGGAAAGCAAAAAATTGCATTGGTGAAGTCACAGGTAATCTAATTTTGCATCCTTTCATACTGTACATGTTGAATTTATACATATATATTCAGATTGCAAATGCCACATTGTATTAATGCCCTTGGTTTTGTGGAACCAGGTAAAAATTTGCGATTTCATGAAGGAATTCTAACAAAATACTGGGAAGTATGTACAACATGTCCATGTAGCAAGATGGTAGGATGAACAACACAGACAATGTAGGGACACCTTTCCTAATGGCACAATATTGTTGGCTGTGGAATTTGCTAAAAACTACACCCTCTAGCCACAGAATGAGATTCAAATTCAATACTACCATTCAGACCAAGTTAGCATAATGGTCCATATCACGTATAGGCATGCTCCAGAGAGAAGCAATTACATGAGGATAATATTGAAAGAGACCAAATTCTACATCAGTGACGATAGGTGCCACGACCTGCATTATGTGCATAATTGCTTCAGAATTTTCTATGATCAGTTGAAGGAGAGAGGTATACATATGGATCAACATTGGATATGGTTAGATGGTTGTGCAGGCCAGTTCAAAAATGCACGTGTATTCCAGTGGTTGAGTATTTTGCACAAGACTTATGATGTGCTGCATATATGGAACTATTTTGAGACCGGACATGGAAAGGGAGAGCATGGCGGGGCTGGAGCATGTCTCAAAACTTCCCTACAAAGGGAGGAGACAAGGTGCATGACAAACCCTCATATTCGGGATGCACGATCCATATTTCAATGGTTCTCTGCAAAAATGTTAGGTCGAATCACGGATCAGTATAGACCAACAGGTAGAGGACATGTTGTCAGATATTCCTTGCATGTGGTTGATATAGATCGATCGCATTCTTATAGCTGTAGTACTGTACAAGGCACTTGTGGATTCGATTCAGTTCAAAGCTCAAACGACCGTTTATTTGAAATATGGACGCGGAAACATGCTTGATTTTGTGAGCCTTGCATTAGTTGTGAGTGGGATGAGTGTGAATCAATGGATTGGGTTTATGAGTGGGATCATGTATCACTTGCAGTGGACCCACGTGTAGTTGTTGAAACAATCTATTTAGATGAAGTACAGTCCTCTATTTCGAATGAATATGATCATATATATGGTCTTGTACATCCAGGTAAAAATTTCTGCATTCATATCCCGATTCCCTCCTTGTTTTTGTAATTATCCAAGTTATCAAACCACTACTTGTTGGAATATGACCGTAAAATGCATTTTTGCAGGACATATCTATGCAGTTGTCACCCCGACAGGTAGTGCAATTGGCACGAATTATTGGTTGGAACGATGCATTTGAGGGAAGCAAACCCTCCTTGCATCATTAACCGATAGTGAATGCATTACCTTTATGACTGGCTCGATGGTTGTTCAGGGATAATATATTATAGTAGATGGAAAGGGACCAAAGAGAAATGGCTACACATACATGGATTATAGACTAGGTTCACGGGTGTATCACTTTACGCACTTGATCGTTGGTACAAACATCCAACTACAAAAAATTTCAATGAAATCATCGAACAAGGTACGCTACTTACTACCCCATGCAGAGCACGAGAGGCTGTTTGAGACAATAAAAAATAGAGAGGATCCAGAAGGCCTAATTGATTGAATTACATAGTATAGTCATGTGATTTTTTATTCATGCATGTCTCATGTTATTCATGTTATATAGTTTCTTTGATATCGTTATCTTATATCGTTTATTTGATGTTTGAGTTATGTTTAAGTTACTATTACAATACATTTATGTTTTACACCAATCACTCCAATTCAAGTTTCCATCCCTTTAGGAAAAATTCACATGCATAAACAAGATTGAAAACTCATCTTATATTAGAACATTTACAAATATTCAATAGAAATTAGAATCAATACACATTAATGAGTACACATTTTTCATTCACAAATCACAATAAGACACATACATGCATTGAAATTTGATAGGCATTGGGCAATAGCTCAAGATGTCGGAACCATATTTCTCATTAAATCATCAAAATCAAAATGTTTTACATAGATGTTGGAATGCCATTGGGCATTAGCAAATTCCAAATAGACTAATAGCAAATACAAAATGGGGTGGATAAAGATGTAAGAATCTCATATGTCAATAGTCCTCCTCCATGCCTGAATCAACAAAATCATCACTACCCTAATCATCATCCTTTGCCTCCTCCTCCTCCACCTCATGAGCATGATGAACAAGGAAGCAAATCGAGTATCTGCAATCTTCAACAATGAAATATGTGTGTACTTTTTCTAGATGGTGAGGAAATTTGTGTGCTTTTGTACAAAGTTATGGATATGGCGTGCATGCTCAATAAGGTTGGCAATCCATGTCACATCTAAAACAATGGATTTCATTGCTAAATTCAAGGTATGGACAATGCAAGGTGTCCAAATAACTTGTAAGAGCAATAAAAGCATGTATAAATGACTCCACAACACTAACAACTCAAATGGATGGTGTCAAAAATTAACATACATGTGGATATTTAGCTTCCACAATCCTGCTAGTAGCCTTGCAAATAGGTGCATTCACCATGATGATTTGTACACAAGAATCAACACCTACTTCTTCAATGGTTTATACAATCGATCTCAAACCATTCACTGGATAATCCATGGTCTATAATTTGGAATACTCACATTATCTACGACTCTTGAATCACCCTCGACAACATCCTCCATTAAGGGATCACACCTCTCTAATGAATAAGTAGAACGTGCATGGATGAGGTCAAAAAACAGACAAAAACAAATCTAGCTTATAGACCCTGATCTATCGCTAGAAACAGACAAAAAAAAATCTAGCCCCGGAAAGCCTAATGTGGACCTAAAACCCTGGAGACCTAATCTAGAATACTTATATATCCCTATAGATGTAACCTAGCCCCGGAGACCTAATATAGCCCTATAGAACCTAATCTAGCTTATTGACCCCCTTTTAAAAAATTGGAATGGACTTCATTGAGAAAAAAACTAGTTACGGATATGGCACAATAGGACCGTTTTTGAGAATTGGAGGAATGGTGTGGGGACTCCCCAACTAGAACCTGGAATCTTGAATCCACCGGAATTTATGGCTTTGCGATCGGACTCATGGTTTTGGTTCTATGGGAATTTTGGTTAGGCAACCTGTGGCCATTCAGGGACACTTTAAGGATTTGATCCAAGGGCATGGAACCCAAACCAGAGAGCGTACTTGGATTTCTCCATATCCTGCATGTTCACATGGACATCATGGATGTGTTCACGATGGCCACACATGCCTGGGATCCTTTGGATGAAAATTGACCCCCTTGAGAAAGATTGGAATGGCCTTCACTGAGCAAAACCCTAGTTCTGTAGATGGCACAATAGGACCATTTCTGAGCATTGGAGGCATGGTATGGGGGGTCCCCCAGCTAGAACCCGATGTCCCGAATCCACCAGAATCAACGGCTTTACGATCAGAGTCACAGTTTTGGTGCTATGGGAATTTTGGTCAAGCATCCTGTGGCCATTTAGGGACACTTTCAGAATTTGATCCAAGGGCACGAAACCCAAACTGAGGAGTAGAATTGGCTTTCGTTAGCTCTCACATGTGAAAATGGCCATCGTGGATGTGGTCATGATGTCCATGCATGATTGAGAACCTTCGGATGAGAATTGACCCCCTTGAGCAAGATTGGAATGGCCTTCACTAAGAAAAACCCTAGTTCTTGATATGGAACAATAGGACCATTTTCGAGCGTTGGAAGCATGGTGTGGGGGAGGCGGAAACTAGAAAGCGGCGTCCTCAATTCTCCAGAATCAACAGCTTCGCAATCGGATTCATGGTTTTTCTTCTATGGGAATTTTAGTCAAGCACCCCATGGCCATTCAGGGACAATTTGAGGATTTGATATGGGGGCACGGAACCCAAATAGGTGAGCAGACTTGGCTTCCATCATCTCCCACACGTGCACATGCCATCATGGATGTGTTCATGATGGCCACGCACACTCTGGATCCTTCGGATGAGAATTGACCCCCTTAAGCAAGATTGGAATGGCCTTCACTAAGTAAAACCCTTGTTCTGGAGATGGCACAATAGGACCATTTTCGAGCGTTGGAGGCATGGTGTGCGGGGGGGGCAAGTAGAACCCAGTGTCCCGAATCCACCGGAATCAATGGCTTCGCCATTAGAGTCACGATTTTGCTGCTATGGGAATTTTGTTCAGGAACCCCATGGCCATTCAGGGACACTTTGAGGATTCGATTTGGGGGAATGGAACCCAAACTGGCGAGCGGAATTGGCTTCCGTCAGCTCCCACGTGTGCACATGGCCAACATGGAAGTTTTCACAATGGCCACGCACGCCCAAGAGCCTTCATGTGATAATTTACCCCCTTGATAAAGATTGGAATGGCCTTCACTAAGCAAAACCCTAGTTCCGAAGATGGCACAATAGGACCATTTCTGAGAATTGGAGGAACGGTGTGGGGGGGGGGAAACTAGAACCCAGCATACCGAATCCACCAAATCAATGGCTTTGCGATTGGATTCATGGTTTTTATTCTATGGGAATTTTGGTTAGGCACCTCATGGCCATTCAGGGACACTTTGAGGATTTGCTATGAGGTCACGGAACCCAAACCGGTGAGTGGACTTGGCTTCCATCAGCTCTCGCATGTGCACATGGCCATTCTGGATGTGTTCATGATGGCCACGCACACTCGGGAGCCTTCGGATCATAAATGACCCCCTTGAGTGTGAGAAAGCTACAACAATTAATTAATAAAATGCATGATATATGAGATCAAAAAATATTTTTATTGATCGCAGGCCACTTCAAGGGGAAAACCTCCTTTGAGAAAGCTCAATACAAATAACTTTGCAGTGCCTTCATTGGCCTGAACACACACTTATATACTAAGTCTATGCCCAATACTATGGGCCAATAACATGGAACATATAATACTATGGGATGACTTACAAAGCATATGCGTCCAATAAAAATATACTAACAAAGTAAAGAGAAGGGTTGACATGAGTTCCTATCATCCCCTCTCCCTTAGAAAAAAGTTTTGTCCTCAAAGATTTAGATGTGGAAATTGATGCGGAATCTGAAGGGGTGGTTCCCCTATAGCATCCTTGGGTTGCATTCCGTGCCATTGAATTAATACCTTTGTGATAGATTGAGAGAGATGCTAACGCCTTTTGAGTTTTAGGGAGGATTGCTTGGAAGGCTATAGGTGAAGAAGAACCAGATCACCTACTTGTAAAGTGCACTCAGAATGGTGTTGATCAACTTGTTGTTTCATTCGAATCCTTTCCATGTGAATATTGTCCTGCAAAATGAGAAGAATTTGATCGCAGTTTTGAAGAACCGAATCAAGTTCCTAAACTGGGGAACTACTAAGGGTGTATGGAAGAAGAACTGGCGGTGCATGTCCATAGATTGCTTCATATGGTGTCATTTTAGATGTGGTATTGTACCATCAGAGCCCTTCAAGGAAATCCGTAGAAATATTTGTCCAAATATGTGTAGAGATGGGCAAGGGTTCGAGCAATCCCAAAAGGAGTGTCGTTTCACCCTTGTTGAGTTTGAAAGTATCACATTCAGCCACCATCTATTGAATTGTCATTTTCAGTCCCTGCCAAAAGAAGTTACACCGTTCCCGGTCATACGTTGTGAGGAACCCAGAGTGCCCTACTGATGGAGAAGCATGGAGTTCATAGAAGGCATAGCCCTGTTGAGCAGATTGCAACCAATTTGGAACAAGCATAAAAATAGATGAAAGAGAAACTAAGTCATCAAATGTGTGAGAAGGAGCATCCACCACGAGATTGTCCTTACCCTTCTTGTATGTGATCTCACAGGCATAACCCATGAGTTGGCTAACCCATTTCAGGTGTGCTAGGGAGGAGACCTATTGTTCCAGGAAATTTTTTAGACTCTGGTGATCAATCTTGATGAAAAAAAAAATCCCTAATAGGTATGGCTGCCACTTCTATACTACATGAAAATAGCCATCATTTCCTTCTCAGATGTAGATGTGGCTAAATTCTTACTGGAAAGGTCTCTTGAAGGAGGCAATCCCACTGTTTCAGCAAAGACACCTGCATATTGATCCAACGGAGTAGTGGAGACCGTTAATGGGTGCATCTGAATGGAATGGAGCTAAGCGATGACACCATGTGAATTCTTCTTAAGGATATTTTCTAGGCGATGTGAACTAATGATGCAGAGAGACCCTGGTTGTAATCCTGTAAATGTGTGTTGTTGCCCATTGACTGAAAACTGCATCCAAAGTTCAGCAAAATCCCAGAACATGGGGCCAAGTGTGTGTAACGATTGAGAGCCCAAAGCCACATCACATCCTCCTAAGGACAAGGAAAACATGTCAGAGTGCAGGTTATAATATTCTATAGAGATACGCACATTGTGACACTTCCCCTTGCAAGGTAAGGTGCCCCCATTGGCAATCATGACTTCAAAGTTGGAGCAAGGATGGACAAAACAATCAGCCTGTTTGGCGATCCGAGGATCAATGAAGTTATGAGTGCTAACATAATCAATGAGTATTGTAGGAGGGAACTTCTTGAAGTAACCCCTGACCCGCATTGTTTGTGGGGTGGTGACTCCAGTTAAAGCATGGAGAGATATATTTGGGTGGTTGTCCGAAGACGGAGGGTCAACATGCGGCTGCTGAATGTTAACCTGATCATCTAGTGTATCAGGAGCTTCTACACCAAGTTCAAAGGTAGGTGAAGAATCCACATCTAAGAGATAGAGCTGTTTCTCAACACATCTATGTTCCCGAGTGAATTTCTCATCACAATTATAACAAAGCCATTTTTCTCTACGTGCCCACATCTCTGCTTCATACAAATGCTTGATAGGAGTTGTGTGAAGAGCTGGCGTGATGGGAGGTCATTGGGAAACCATATTTCTGAATGGAACAAAAGTGGATTTGGAGCGTTGTTGGGTTGTGATCTTGTCCTCCACCAACTTAGGCAACCTTAGTACTTCCATCATTGTGTTGGGACAGAACATGTTAACCTCTAAGCGGATTTCATCCTTAAAACCATTGATAAAACAACTCCTGTAGAATTCATCAAACAATCCTTCTATGTGATTGGCTATTTTCTCAAATTTTGTCTGATACTCTCTCACAGTGCCAATTTGGCTAAGTTTGGTGAGTGCTCCTATGAAGTCATCAAAAGCACTAGGACCAAATTGTTGCAAAAGGAGTTGGAAAAAATCTATCCATTTTGGCTCGTCATGAGCCTTGATGTACCAACAGTACCATTGAAGGGATTCCTGTTCCAAATGAAAGGATGCAAGTGGCACTTTTTGGACATCAAAAGTATTATGCGGATTGAAATATTGTTATGCTCGATATATCCATCTAGTCGGGTCATTACCATTGAAGTGAAGAAAATCAAGCTTCAGCCCACGAAAATTGTTGGAAAAAGAGAACCTTGTGCTCATGGCTGAATGTTGAAGATCGAGGCTGAGAAATTTTTCATCCAAATCTTGGAGTTTGGTTTTGAGGGCTACAAGTTCTTCCTCCATGATTTGTGCTCTTGCGCAGGTAACAACCATAACCAAGATTTTTTCTTTTTGAATGGGTAGAAAAACACAAACAGAAGCTTATTTAGTAAAGGGAAATTTGGATTTGGGAAAAACTCTGATGGGTAATTGGGGTTTGACTAGGTTTTGGACACTTTTGAATGGACAGGGAAACAAAAAATGAGGATTTCAAAAGTGGGGTGAAAGAATGGGAAAATTTGTCAAAGAGGGACAAAGAAACCGAAATAGGGGATGAACATGGTTGCAAAATTTGAAGGCAATTGGGTGAAAATCAAAGAAGTTATGGAAAACCCTAAAAGTAGACAAATGGGGGATTTCTTGCTCTAGGAAGTGGAATTTGGGATAGGGTCCTCAGGAATGAAATATGCAGAATGGGATTGCAAGGATATCAGTGAAGTTTCAAGGGAAACAGATTTAAAACAAAGAAGATATGGCCAAAAAACAGAATTTTTCTTCTTTTTAATTTTTTAATTTTTTCGGAATGGATCTGCAATGGCGTGGAAGTGATTGGAAACAGATGGATCTGCAATGGCATGGAAGTAATCGGAAACAGATGGATTTGCAACGGTGTGGAAGTGATCAGAAATAGATGGATCTGCAACAGTGCGGAATTGATCGGCAATAGGTCTGGACAGATGTAATCTGCGATTTAGCAGCTGAAAATAGATATGGACCCCTGGTATGCTCGGCTTCCTAACGGTTCAGGAGATTCACTCGGCCACCAATGATGTCTGACGACTTGTGTATTGGGGTATTACCTCTCACTCCATGGCTTAGTTAAAACTAACAACTGCTTTGCCTCAAATGGTAGCTCTTGGTTTACCTCACAGGTGGGAACTAGTCAATCAGGCAAGGGTCGTTTCCCTTTCCGCTGGAAGGTCCTCTCAATGGGCCAACTACTTTGGGGTTCCTGTTGTACTCCTGACAATGATTTTTAGGGCTTATTTCCAAGTACTTCCACAGTTAAGCAGATAGGCATTATTCCTAGATCCGAACCTGCAACAAATGCGAAAACAAAATTGGCAGAAATTCCACCCAATGCGCCCAAGAAAGTGCTATGATACCAGATGTGAGGAACCTGCAGCAATTAATTGATAAAATGCACGATATATGAGATAACAGAATATGTTTATTGATCACGGGACACTTCAATGGGGAAACCTCCTTTGAGCAAGCTCAATACAAATAACTTCACAGTGCCTTCATTGGCCTCAACACACACTTATATACTGAGTCTGTGCCCAATACTATGGGTCAATACCATGGAACATATAATACTACGAGATGACTTACAAAGCATATGCGTCCAATGACAATATACTAACAAAGTAAAGAGAAGGGTTGACATGGGTTCTTAACATTGAGCAATATTGGCATGGCCTTCAGTGAGCAAAAACCTAGTTTCGAAGATGGCACAATATGACTGTTTTCAAGCGTTGGAGGCACGGTGAGGTGGGTCCCCTAGCTAAAACCCAGCGTCTCGAATCCATCATAATCAAAGGATTTGCGATTGGAGCCACGGTTTTGGTCCAATGGTAATTTTGGTCAGGCACCTCGTGGCCATTCAGGGACACTTTGAGGATTTGCTCTGGGTGAACAGAACCCAAACCGGTGAGCGGCCTTGGGTTCCGTCGACTCCTACACATCCATTTGGCCATTGTGAATGGTTCATGATGGCCATGCTCGGACGGGAGGCTTCGGATCATAAATTACCCCCTTGAGCAAGATTGGCATGGCCTTCACTGAGCAAAACCCTAGTTCCGGAGATGGCACAATATGACCATTTCTGAGCCTTAGAGGCACGGTGTGGGGGGGGCCTATCTGAAACTCAGCATCCTGAATCCATCGAAATCGACGGATTTGCGATCGTAGCTACGGTTTTGGTTCTACATCCATTTTGGTTAGGCACCTTGTCGCCATTCAGGGACACTTTGAGGATTTGCTTCGGGGGCATGGAACCTAAATCAACGAGTGGACTTAGGTTTCGTCAACTCCTGCACATGCATGTTTCCATTTTGTATGTGTTCACGATGTCCACACTCGACCGAGAGCCTTCAGTTCATAAATGACCCCCTTGAGCAATATTGGCATGGCCTTCACTTAGCAAAACCCTAGTTCCGGAGATGGCACAATATCACCATTTCCAAGCCTTGGAGGCACAGTGTGGAGGATCCCCTAGCTGAAACCCGGTGTTCTGAATGCATTGGAATCGGTGGATTCATGATCGAAGTCACGGTTTTGGTTCTATAGGCATTTTTTTCAAGAACCCTGTGACCATTCATGGACACTTTAAGGATTTTCTTTGGGGTCACGGAACCCAAACTGGCAAGCGGGCTTGGGTTCTATAAACTCCTGCAAATGCATGTGGCCATTGTGGATGTGTTCACGATGGCCATGCTCAACCGAGAGCCTTTCGGTCATAAATGAACCCCTTGAGCAAGATTGACATGGCCTTCACTGAGCAAAACCCTAGTTCTAGAGATGGCACAATATCACTGTTTCCAAGCCTTGGAGGCACAGTGTGGGGGGTACCCTAGTTGAAACCTGGTGTTCTGAATCCATCGGAATCGATAGATTTTTTATAGGAGCCACGATTTCATTGCTACGGGCATTTTGGTCAGGCACCCCATGGCCATTCAGGGACACTTTGAGGATTTGCTCTCGGTGCATGGAACCCAAACCGACGAGCGTACTTGGATTTCATCAGCTCCTGCACATGCACATGGCCATCGTGGACGTTTTCACAATGACCATGCATGCCTGGGATCCTTCGGATGAGAATTGACCCCCTTGATCAAGATTGGATTGGCTTTCATTGATCAAAACCCTAGTTTTGGAGATGGCACAATAGGACCATTTCCAAGTGTTGGAGGCAGGGTGTGGGGGGGGTTCCAACTAGAACCCAACGTCTTGAATCCACTGGAATCGATGTCTTCACAATCGGATTCACGATTTTTATGCTATGGGCATTTTGTTCAGGCACCCCATGGCCATTGAGGGACACTTTGAGGATTTGCTCTGGGGGCATGGAACCCAAACTGGTGAGCGGACTTGGCTTCCGTCAGCTCCCACATGTTCACATGGCCATTTTGGACATGTTCACAATGGCCATGCATGCCCGAGAACCTTCAAATCATAAATGACCCCCTTGAGCAAGATTGGCATGGCCTGCATTGAGCAAAACCCTAGTTTCGGAGATGGCACAATATGACTATTTCTAAGCATTGGAGGCATGGTGTGGGGGGTCCCCTAGATGAAACCCAGTGTCCTGAATCCATCAGAATTGATGGCTCCGTGATCAGAGCCACGGTTTTGGTTCTTTGGGAATTTTGGTCAAGCACCCCATGGCCATTCAGGGACATTTTGAGGATTTGTTGTGTGGGCATGGAACCCAAATCAGTGAGAAGAATTGGGTTCTGTCAACTCCTGCACATGCATGTGGCCATTTTGGGTGTGTTCACGATGGCCATGCTCGGTTGGGAGCCTTCGGATCATAAATGACCCCCTTGAGCAAGATTGACATGGCCTTCACTGAGAAAAACCCTAGTTCCGGAGATGACACAATATGACCGTTTCCGAGACTTGGAGGCACAGTGTGGGGGGTTCCCTATTCGAAACCCAGTGTCTTGAATCCATCGAAACCGATGGATTCGGGATCAGATCCACAGTTTTGGTTCTACGGGATTTTTTGTCATGAACCGCGTGGCCATTCAGGGACACTATGAGGATTTGCTCACGGAACCCAAACCGACAAGTGGACTTGGGTTCCGTCAAATCATGCACATGCATGTGACCATTTTGGATGTGCTCATGATGGCCATGCTCATTCAGGAGCCTTCGTATCATAAATTACCCCCTTGATCAAGATTGGCATGGCCTTCACTGAGAAAAACCCTAGTTCTGGAGATGGCACAATATCATCATTTCCAAGCCTTGGAGGCATGATGTGGGGGGTCCCCTAGATGAAAACCAATGTTCTGAATCCATTGGAATTGACGTATTCATGGTTTTGATTCTATGGGCATTTTGGTCAAGCACCCCATGGCCATTCAGGGACACTTTGAGGATTTGCTCTGGGGTAACGGGACCCAAACTAGCGAGCGGACTTGGGTTCAGTCAACTCCTGCACATGAATGTGGCCATTGTGGATGTGTTCACGATGGCCACACTTGATCGAGAGCCTTCGGATCATAAATGACCCCCTTGAGCAAGACTGGCATGGCCTTCACTAAGCAAAACCCTAGTTCTAGAGATGGCACAATATCACCATTTCCAAGCCTTGGAGGCACATTGTGGGGGGTCTCATAGCTGAAACCTGATGTTCTAAATCCATCGGAATCGACGGATTCGCGATCGAAGTCATGATTTTGTTGCTACTAGCATTTTGGTCAAGCACCCTATGGTCATTCAGGGACACTTTGAGGATTTGCTTCGGGGTCATGGAACCCAAACCAGCGAGCAAAACAAGGTTCTGTCAGCTCCCACACGTGCATAAAGGAGATTTCAAACTACCATATAGGACATGTCTTAGGTTATTTGGCTCCCAAGTGTTTATACATACTTCATTAGGAGAACATGTATGCAACTAGATTACCTTCAAGTCTCTTTGCTTTAGATTTGGATTTGCTAAGCTATGACATAGGATCATGGCTTTTGCAAGGAAGCATAACTCACATTCATCATTTGATTTTATTTACTTTATAGTACTTTGACTCTTTTCACTTTGATTTAGGCACCACACATATGAATAATATGCATATACTTTAGAACATGACACATAGTTAGTTTATTGCAAAAGGGGGACATGATGAAATTGGGTGAAGTGGCTAGTGAAATGACATATGAAAAATGGCTAGGTAAATGTTGCTAAAGAGATGAAATGAGGGTTGTGATTGCTTAAATCCCAAAGGGCACACCTCAGACAAGAGTTCATACACTTATAACCACATCGTGATGCTCCCTAATCTATTGAGAGAATATTGAGAATATGTGAGCCATTATAGAGTAACACCTTTGATTTCCTAATTTTATTTAAACACATAAGAAAGTGTTTTACCATAATTCAATTAGAGAGGATATGCCATAACACTGGTACCAACTGGATGTCCCTATTTTTATATGACATATGGAAAGGTAGGCTAAGTCCATTGAAGGTAGACTAGAGGTATCTTTGAGCTGGTTGAAAGTGTCTCTATCAAGTGTCTATGGGAAAACCATAGAACTTCGATCTACTTAGTGGGAATATATGCATATTTAACATATTTAACATGTGGTTTTGGCTTAGTGGGAACCTTTAGGCGTTCTCCTTATGACAATGGACTATAGTATTTCGATTGTTTCTTTGTGTAGACTATACACATACTTATATAGAAAAAATTACGTGTAGTTCTTTGAGGCTGAGTTTCACTCTAGGTAAACCACATTATTTTTTTATCCATAATATATGTTTTTTACTGATTAGGTATATTGAACTACTAGTGGAAATTGTGAATACTGCAAGTTTTTTAGTCTAAAATTGTGGTTTTCTTTGTTGGGGTTTTAATCGTTGTTGTGAAAGCCCTGTAGTTGTTTTCCTATATATTGAAACCATATATGAATTAAAAGTTGTTTTGAATGGGTGAAGCAAGTCATTATAGCCTTTCTTTACATGTGGATCTACCTAGAAACATAAATTATGAGTGTCTATAGGTTGGGATCGTTGCAAGGAATAGATGAAAATCAAGTTGTATTGAATGGATGAAGCAAGATAAGAATTTTACATCCTTTCTTTGCATGCAGATCTACTTGAAACCCCCATTTATGAGTGTAGAGGTCAAGATAATTAGAAGGAACATTGTTAAAGGTATCCATTCCAATAGTAATGTCTTCCTTGTTAACTAGAAAAAAAAGGTGGGTCTTACTAGATGTACTCACTATGTCATATTTACCCAATATGAGAAGGAAATTGAATTGAAATGCTTTTGTTTGTAAATTGATGCTAGTTGAAAATGTTAAATGAATATCTAACTAAAAACAAGAATATCCATGGAAATGCAAATCCCATTATGTTAACATCCATGTGATTTTTGCCACTTATATGTTCTACTTCCATGCCCTATTTTCTAGCCCTTAACTTTTGACTTTGATTAACTAGTAGTGAAATATATTAAATAGAACATTATGATATCCTAAATTTCCATTTAACTAGCTTCTTAGATATCCATCACACCTACATATTGTCAATACTCAAGAAATCTGACATAAAATATAAGATAGTCATGTTTTTTCATTTTTGCATTCTTAGTGATACTAACATTGTTGAAAGTGCAACATGAGCTATATATCAAGATATCCTTGTGTGGATCAAGATGTTTTCTTCCTTATTTGGATTTCATCAAGTCTTGTCCTTAACAATAACATTTTGTTATCATTTGATGACTTGAACTTGGTGAACATTTCACATGGAAAATATAAACATGCAAACCTTCTTTCTATAAAAGCAATGCGAGATTTCTTTAGAACTTTCATCTTTTTAAGACAATAATAGATCCATAAGCAATCAACTTATGGCCCATCTCTTTCATCAACATGGATGCTTATTGTGGAATTCAAATTTAATTATATATTCAATTACTCTTTTAATGTTGAGTTCAAAATTCTATTTAATGAGGCTAAGTTCAAAACTCCTTGTCCCTATTCTAGTTGGTTTGCAATCTTGGTATGTTTCCTTGCCTTCACAAGACCAAATCTCAAGAAAAATTAGATATTAGTATTACTATTTATTTTATATTTTATTTCTTATATATATATATATATATATATATATATATATGGGGATTACCCTGTGCCTACCATCTTGGCAAGTTCAAATGCAAAAAAGAACCCCACGTTGTCTCACTGAGTCTAAACATAGAGGGGAACTCCATAAGTTCTCGACCCAGATCGACTCCTTTGTCCCAACTCCACATCTGTTCTAGGGTTTCCCCATAGACACTTGATAGAGACACTCCTTGTTGAAAGTGTCCCTATCAAGTGTCTATGGGAGAACCCTAGAAACCCAGAGCCTAGCCTAAAAACCCTAGTTTTGAATCCATGATATGCAAAGTTTCTGACATGTATATAGCAAGGGTGCATACAACTAAAAACAAATCAAGTGCAATCCATATCTGACCCAAAATACATAAACAAATAGGCTAAATGGCCTAGACTCCAATGACCATGACGGAGACATTGGTGACAATGAGCACAATGATGACGATGGTGATAATGGACATGGGGATAGATATGGTGATAGTGACAATAAGACAAAGTGCATTAGGTTTGATGGTGGATGACAGAGGATTGATGGGGACGAGGATGGTGGCACCACGAGCAAGAGGATGACGAGGCTTGATGGTGATTGTGGTAGTGGGCATGGTGTTGGTGATAATGTTGTCATGATAATGGATTTCAACATTAAGCTGGTAACCCTAGAGCTTGGAGCCTATCCTATAAACATGGGATCCTATCCTAAAAACCCTAAGTTTGGTAGCGTAAACCCTAGTTTGTATTCTAATCACAATGAAACCCTATTATATAGCCTAATCCCTTGCCTAAATTATAATACATATAAAAAGTAAATCATTTTCATTGTACATATATATTCATGTGCATACATTTGAATCCAAATCATTATACACATATATGCATAGTTTCTCATCTATATGGCGAGGGTGCACACAACTAAAAAAACATTGTACCTAGCACTAGAAACCTAATTTTTTTATTAGATGATTGAAATGTTGTTATTGTATTGTTGACAATTTTGTTGCAAATGATCATGGTTGATTCTAGGACCATAACTAGTATTTATTGAAGATAATTCATTTGGTCGAGTTGTAAAGGGTGCATGGTGTATGTTCATGGTGCATGGCCTATGTTCATCTCCTCAATGGTTTGAAATTGGTTGTAGCATGAAATTTTTTATATGAGGGATATGTACACTTGTGACAACCTTCTCAATGGATGGAAAACCTAATATGATCATAACATTAGTAAAGCTTAGGCCAACATGTACATTCTACCGTATTGCCAAATCCATGAGATAAAACCATAGTGGAACAAAACTCGAACACATATATTTTAGGAAAATAGTGGAACAAAACTCGAACACATATATTTTAGGAAAATAGTGGAACAAGGTTCCCAATGTACATATGATTGCAAATCGTGCCCTATACAAAATCCGACAACTCGTTTCGTAGATCCAAAATACATGGAAACTCGTGCCCTATACAAAATCCGACAACTTGTGTCGTAGATCCAAAATACATGGAAACCCGTGCCGTAGATACAAAGTACATCACAACTGGTGCCCAAAAGTTCCACAGCGTATCTAATGTACATAACATGGTGTGTCAAGCATTGTGACCACCCTGGTCACTACCGGGCGCATCTCCAAAATCGATCTTCCTCTTCTTGGAGCTACTGGTATCTCGGGTCTTCTTTTGTCTAGGAGTAGACCATCTCTCTAGGCTCTGAAATAAATGATATAAGATACCATCATTTCAAGCATTTGTAACATTTACCACATTTATAAAGCGAATGTACAATTCAAATCTTAAATAACTCGCTGCTGATGCGAGTGGGAGACGTGAGGCAGGTGCCGTAGATTTGCTAAGCCTCTTAGCAATTCCACCCTACAACATTTACGACAATGATTTCATTGAAAAATAATAATTGCTTAAATTAATTTTGGTTAATGCATCAAAACATTTTCATAAATTAACTTCATTCTCACCGTGAACACCTCCAAAAATGGACATGGTTGGGCTTATGGGCTAGCAGGTGAAGCAGTTGGCTGGACAACCTGCTCTGATGCAGTCATGGTTGGGGCGCAGATGTAGATGCAACAACTATGAGTGCAAACACTATAGATACATGGGCATATACTGGAATAGTAGTTGCCACAATAGTGGCGGGAAATGGAGATGATATGGTGGAAGAGGAAATGGTGGTATGGGGTGGAGGAGGACGTCATGGACAATGAACCCCTACCAGTTGTACGATAGGGGGGATGTTGAGGTATGGTGAATGGGAGGGAGGTCCTGGATAGAAGGGAGGTTGTGGATGAAGGAGGGAAATTGGATGGAAGGGGGGGCATGGAAAAATGGGGGAGGATGGATAGAGCGGGGGGGCATGGATGAATGGGAGAGGATGGATGGAGGGGGGAGTATGGACGGAGAGGGAAGGCTGGATGGAAGGGAGGGGGTGGACAGAGGGATGGGTCTGTATGGAAGCGAGGGGGATGACTCATGGGAGAGGGTAGAAACATGGGACTATAGTGGCCTGCAACTATTGGCGGCCCCTGCATATAAATTTGTAATATCATAGTTTAGTAAACAAAAACCAAATTAAACCATAGTATGTCATAACATTTCAAATTAAAATCGTTCTTTTAAATACACATTGTACCTGTGTATATGGTGATCTGTCGATCCCTGGATGAGATGGATGATCATCGTAGTTTATGCATACCTATGGACACCAAAATGCATGCATGTTATGAACATATTAAACAAGTAATTATTTAGTCAATCAAAATATTAAAAAATATTGTATGAACTATCATCATGTATGTCATAAATATAAATACATAAAAATAGAAATGCCATAAGTAATAACAATATTGTGTGAAGTACTGAAAATACCTCCGTGTGAGGTGCCTCAATTTAAGTTGCAGCTGCCATTGCTGCAACCAGGTTGGGAGATCCTATGTTCTCCCATGACGGTGTCTCAGCTCTAAATAAATATACATTGAAATAATAGTTTAATTCAAACAAAAATACTTTAAAATTACTTTACAAATTATCAAGTGATGATTGAAAACACATTAAAAAAAGTGCTAACCTGCTCCATATAGCAGCCCTTGATCTGGCGAGGGAAAGTGTGACCGCAATGGGGACAAAGATGTGGTATTGTCCCCGTCAAACTAGAAGGCCCAACATGGCTACCACTAGTCACAGGTCTATCCTGACTCTGTTGTGAAGGCCCTGCACCTGCGTCTCTATCAGGGACAACCTATCTCTCCATTGTAGTAGCTGCTACAAAGGAAATGTTTCTAAGCAGTCCATGTGCAACACTCCTCATCGCCCCCTCGATCTGATCAAGTTTGTGGGGTAACTCAGGTGGATGGGGAGAGGGGTCAGGCTCGTGCCTAGGATCTGGTGGCCCTCTCAGTGAGTTCTCCTAGCAACAGGTCGATCTTGGGCAGAGCCACGCCCAACACCTTGTAACTCAGTTATGTCAAAATAGTTGACATGTAAACCGAATCCAAACTCATCCCACAGTTGTAAAATGAAGTATTGTGGAACCTCCCTATTATTGCAGGAAGGTTTATCGTAAACCATGAACCACCTAAGCAAACACGTGGCCTTCTACTGTCAGGTGGTTGTTGTGTTCTTGGATCGGTAAACATATTGTATAATTGGGCCTTTGTAATATCCAATTCTTTTATTTCCTCCTTGGAAATGCCTGTGGAATAATACTCCTGCATCCTAGCTCTATATTCAGTCATGTCAATCAATTGGCAATGTGCATGGATGAGGGAGTCAATTGAGCTCTCAATTGGGGTGGCAAGGGACACTCGAGATAGTTCCCCAGTGTTTCTTAGTTCTCGAGTGTGCACTCTCATTTGATTTACATAATGGTTCAATTCATCTTGGTCAAAATTTTGTTGGGGGTTTTGATTTTCCTAGGCATTTGGAATTTGTTGAGGGTTTTCATTGGTTCCAAGATTTGTGTTTTCTTGTGTTCCACTGGACTCCATGTTAACATTTTGTTCATTCATTGTGTAGGTTTACACTCTACAATTGAAAAATTCTCTATTATTTTACTAATTTTGGAATTATTAAAACTTTAATAAACAAACAAAAATGAATAGAATGACAAAAAAAAAGAATAAAATGACAAAAAGCATGGATCTTACATATCCAATGCACTTGATGATCACTTGGCGGATGGATTGAGAGAGTTTTTGAGTGGCAATGATGAAGTTGGTGGTCTGTAGTGCCGCGCATGCGATGGGTGAGTCATGCTCAGCCACAATGGAAAGAATTACAATGCCTCTGCCCTGTTTTTTTTATTAACTTAACAGATGCATGTGCACGCATTTTAGCGTGTACGCACCAGGAAAGCGCACGCTCCCCGGTTCGGTACTGAACCTAGTGGCGTGTGCACGCTGCCTTAGGTGCGTACGTGAGTTCATTTTTCCCTGCTAGCGCAGCCCCATTGCAACACTTTTGGGGAGCAACTTTGTGTGCCCGCCCTTAACTGACAGTAAATCAGATTTACAAACATCGCTTTGTAGACTTTTGGTCGACACTTTTTAGAAGATGTTGATATGGAGAAAAAAGAAGCCATTAACGTCAATTAAGCGATGCTTATGAACGTCGCTTAAGCATGTCAAAGTAACAACGTTTAGCAGGATCCCATTCCCCATTCCGACGCTAAAAACCGTCGATCAGATGTTGGATATGGGGACCCCATGGTAGAAATGGTTTAGACAAAGTTTCAATTAGCAGTTCGGCAACTAGAAATCTATACAATTATTGTTTTTCTTGCAACTTTACATTCCCCGGATTCGCCTTGTAGTGCTGATTAGCGAGAGGTAATGAAAAGGATATCAGAAACAAGTCAAAAATATTATAGAAGCATTTGTTTATTAAAATGAACAAGTTTTAGAGTACTTTCGTGAAGCCGCTGCTGAAGCAGAGATTGTAGATTTTTGGAATTGAACCTTTTGTGATTGTGTGTTTTTGGATGGCTCTTGCAGCAACTACAATCCCTAATACATTTCTTCAGTGGCATTTCCAACGTGGCTATGTCATTCGACTGGTAAAACATTATGGGAAATCACGACAATGACAACACTTTAGTAGCCATGGGCTATTAGGGGGCTGCATACCTTTCGTGGCTCATCAGCATGAAAGAGGCTCAGCGATTTTTTTTTTTGAATAGTCGCAGAGGGTTGCTTATCATCAATCTTACTTACTTATCTTGATTTGGCCTCTTCTAGCGGCATTTGGTCTTACATTGTAGATAAATCTTTTTATAGATAATTACAAGACAACTAAATCTTTGTGTCTTAATTAATCTTTCCTTGATTTGATTTATAAGAGAGACATGGATTAAGAATAACTATTTTTCTTTCATAATCAATGAATTAATGCAATTTTTGTCTATTTGTAGGAATTATAGTTGGCTAGTGGATGATTATGATGAAAAATATATTGATTATGTATTATTAAGTTAGTAATAGAACAATAAGTTAGATTTTAGTTTTATGATAGTTGTAAATTTAATTAATGGTAAATTGCAAGTATTTTACTTCATAATTAGTTAATGAATGCAACTTTTGCATATTTATATGATTTATGTGTTATAACTTACAATATAAAATAGTTGGCATTTAAACAATTATATTTGGGTAAATAATTATTTTACTTCATAATTAATTAATTGATGCAATTTTTACACGTGTTTAGATATTATCTAAGATTTTGGACTTCCTTGAGTGGATTAACAAGATTAACACGAGTGTAACAAGTGTATAGTGGGAATTCATTTCATGGCCCTCGTATCTTGTTATGCTCAAATGTATCTTGATTAAGATTTAAATAAGCTTAGGTGGTTAAGAAAATGAGTTTGTTTATTAAATAGTATTTGTTTTATGTTTATATATTAATTAGTTTATTGTTTATATTAATTAGTTTAATGTTTAGTATTTGTTTAACAACCAGTCATCTCCACAAAACTAAGTGGTTAGCTACACCTCTCGGTGTTTGACCACTTTACTTGTGGCCATCCTAGTTGTATATTTGAAGGATTTATGTGTTAGCATTTACAAGGATCCAAATTAAAATAATTGGTGCCTAGATAATTATAATTAGTATCTCAAAACTTGACAAAGTACAATAAGATCTTTTATTATATAGAAAAAGACAATCATAACAAATATCTCTTTATAGAATTTTTTGTTCAAATCATCTTTATAATTATGTTTAACCATAGCTTGTTAATCTCTTAAGTGATTTTTAATGAAATTTTCATCTCTGATTTCTCTTTTGTTTTATTTCCAATCCATATTTAAACTTTTTTATACATTATAGCATAGTAGCATAATTCGAGTACGAATACGATTCGAAATGGAAAAAATATGTAATAAAAAAATCCAATACAGATAAAATATGGAAGTAGGCTTCTTATATATAATACTTTTAATCAAATATATAAACCAAATTAACATAAATGTACATTAAAAACCATTCATTTTTATAAGAAAGTAATAAATTGAATGTTATTTATATTTTATAGTTATTAAATAATTAAAATTTGGTTTTCTAAAATTGGTTTTTAAATTTTATTTTTTAGTTAGTAAGAATCTATATTCGTATCATATCTATACCGAATATTCGACGAATTCGAATTGCCCCAAATTTCCGTATGAAAAATACCAATACAACCCAATTATGCTACAAAGATTTAGTTGTAAGACAACTAAATCGTTTTCGCATATTATAATATAACCATATAATTATCAAATAATTTAAAATAAAAGTTAGCCACTCAAATCTTATCACTCCGAGCCTTCTGATTTCATCCATGATTCTGTGCGCCTGCGGGAAGTCAGTGTGAATATAATGACGTACCCTCTGAAAATGTGGCATTGATGGCATAAGAAACACAATGTTCCTGAAGTGCTGCTTAGAATATTTTAAATCTTTATCCAGTGAGACGAACAAGGAAATTCCGGGGAAACATCTGTATGTCAAACTTTTCGCTCATAAACAACTGATATTAAGCAACTGGAAGAAAAGCATGATATTTCACAAAACGCTGCCTTATTCATTGAAAAAAAAACATTAACTAATACAGAGAACTCTAATTCTAACTTCTAAGTGCTAATTCATATCAGGCTCTGCATTTCCAGTTCTAGGGCTTTCAATGCTGCAGGTGTCACGGAGAAGATCATCTTTGCTCCGCTCCTACTCTCTGGGGATGGCAGCAATGCAATCGTGCACAACAAACTTTTGAGCCAACTTAGAGGGCTTGCAGTGACAGGCTCACCCCACCCAAAGTCCAACTTGTTAAATCCCAGGGTCCTCCAGTCAGTAAGATACGTGTCTTCAACACAGACACGCACATCTGTGATCTCTTGCAGGCAAGACCGTTTCTTCTCAAGGAAGGCTATGCTCGATCTCACGTACTCTTCATTTACAGATAACTTTGCTTTCTTTATCAGCTTTACAGCTTGCGAAACGGATCCGTTGACAACCTCTTCGGCTGTAGTACTGCGTGCACACGCCAAGTACATACCATTGCCGTAGTATCCCTCTGCAAGCGGGGGATTGAAAACCCTCCTTATGTCCATTGTGAAAATAAGTCTGACAGCATTATTAAGAGGAACTCCCATAGCCCTTGTTCTAGCTCGCCAGGCCAACGCTGCTAAGACTTCGAACGAGGTACAATTTTCCTTCAGCTCCTCTGCAATGCGCTGCTTTGTTCTTTGTAAAGCATCCCCACTGACGAAAAACGAAGCAAGGACCAGCTCCTCTAATTTCACTGTTGGCACCTGCTGCCGCAGGAGACAATTAGGATTGACAATGAATCCGCTTTCAAAGAGTTCATCATGCTGAAAATGGACCAAAGGGGGCTGGAGTGGTTTGAGAAATTCTCTCTGGCATACTGGTTCAATAGAAAGCCCTGCCTCTCCTCTCGCAATCTCTGCAACTCCCTTGAGAAACTGCGCTGCCCCTCGTCCATCACACAGACTATGGTTGAAACTCACACCCACAACAAAGCCCCCACAATCGAAGCGAGTAACCTATTTTCGTCAAAACAGAAAGTACGCGTTGTGATAAGTTCATGCCGGAGTTCAACCAATTAATTTATAAGATCCTACGAATTATGGCAAAGGAGCGAAGCTTACCTGAAAAATGAGAGGCGGAACTTCCTCGATTTCTACAGTGAGCGGAAACTGAAAGAGCAATTGCTCAAATGAGGGTTTCAGCACCTCCAATTTCCCCAACACTGAAAGAGTGTTATGCGTGGAGGCTTCAACGAATAGAGCACCCTCTCCAGTGCAATCTACCTGGAGTTTACGGCCATCCTGGGTTCTCCTTACCCGGCCTGCAAGAGGGTAATAGTGAACCAATGCTTGTGAGAGTGCATCGCGAATAACGTTCACAGGATTTGCAGTGGCATATATATTATGAGACGTATTGTTGTAAACAAGCAACGTATCGAACCTACTCCTGACGATGAGATAATCGTCTAAGTTGGAAAGATAGAGGATGGTTTTGGGAGAAGGTCGGTAGGGTGGCACCATGACAGACCCTATAACATTTACAGGGAGCTGAACTTGGGAGCAATTTTCCTTTGTATTGACGCTCTCCATTGATAGATCTTAAGCTCCCACGTTCTTCTGGAAATGCTATATTCTGGTTGTATAAAGAGGATGGTCCTGTTAAATCGATGGGAGTAGCCGAGCTATAGCATTGGAAATATATAGCATCTCATTATTCGGACCGCGATTGACATTTCGGTGTAATTCTTACACATGATTATTAAGCATAATAATCTACTTTTTTTTTGTTATTCTTGATGAATCAAGGAAGGCTAAACACTCATTGGAAATCTCAATAAACTTCCCTACATATGGTGGATGGTAGGTAAGCCAAAAGATGTCTCAACGGAATTGAACCCAAGTGGATGGAATGAAATCCATCTATCCCCACCGTATCCTTGACACAATCAATATTACTTAATAGTTTGAAGAAAAACGTTTTCACATTTTGTGGTTAATATATATCATTTTTTATTTTCAATTTGGTATCAACACCATAAACCCTTTACTACAATGGATAGTTATACCAAAAGGTGTTTATATGGTAGAATTTGGGCTGGATTTTTATCTTTGTTTTTCCTAGAGTGAAGAAGGATGGGACAAATGTCAAGTTTGACTTTATAGTCATGTTCAAAATTCAAAATAAACAATTATAAAAAAAAAGACTGGTTTATCATCTATGGATAACTCGTAACTCATGCATGGATAACAAGTAGTAAGAATTTATTTAACTAAAAGTAACATGTAGCTGAAATATAGACAATAACACTTGATTACAACTAAACATGAAAAACAAGTAACATATAACTTCTTAATGAAGCTTAATTATTTGTGGTTGGCCACAAATTAAAGTGATTGTACTAGTTAATATTATAATCATTTTTAAATTAATTTTATATTATAAAATTTTAATATATAAAAAAATAAAACAAACCTAATTATAGGCAATATTATAATTATTTTTAAATTGTTAATTTTATATTATAAAATTTTACTATATAAAAAATTTCAAAATAAAATATTATTTTTCTAAATTTTAAAATCTAAAACATTAATTTATTTTAACTAATATGGTTTAAATTGTTAACTTTATTTTATAAAATTTTACAATATTAAATAAATCTTTAGAAAATAAAATATTTTTTCAAAATTTTATTTAATGTAAAATATTTAATTTATTTTTAACTTTTTGATATGATATAATGGGATTTAAAAAGATTTTATACATATAACTTTATTTAATTTATTTTTAACTTTTTGACATGATAAAATGGGATTTAAAATTTTTTTTATACATATAACTAAATAGAGTTAATGCAATTGGGTTAAGTGAAATAATTATAAAATGGAGTGTTGTTTTTTTGGCATACTAACCTTATAAAGCAAGAATATGTTGTTATAATACTTTAATTACAAAAAATGTTATTATAATTATTTTAAATATTTGATTAGAACTCTTAAAATTATAAATATATATTTAATCAACTTTAATTAAATAATATACACTTATTATATATGATACTTTAATTTGTTTGATTATTTTTAAACAAGAGTTATCAATATGCTAACTAAAATCATAAACTTGCAACCTATATTAATATCTTTTAAAATGTGTTCATTTTTAACACATATAAATATGAATTATCTTAATAATAATTTATATTAATATAAATTATTACTTTATACATCAATTAAAGTTGGATTATCAGCATTTTATGATCATTTAAAATGATAATAAAGATTTAAATGTAATTATTAATTTTAATAAAATAACAAATAAAATGTACTTCCTATAATCATAGCTAAAAAGAAAAAGAAAGATTAATCAATCAAACTAATAAACTTATTAATTGAAAATATGCAAATCATATAATATAATATATTTAATAAAAAAATATTTAGATATAATGAAAATAAAACTAATAAATTTATTAATTGAAAATATGTAAATCATATAATATAATATATTTAATAAAAAAAATTTAGATATGATGATGATATTTAATGTTCACTTAAATCAATTTTGGTTTATAGAACTTTAAAAGGAAAAATAAAGAACTATTTGTTTTGTTTTATAATTTTATTTCTATGCTCAAAAAACTTTACTAAACTAGCAACAACCACATTAAAATGATTGTTGCTATTAACGGATGGGTACATAAACATATCTCAAAAATATTAATAAAATAATATTTAATTAAAAATAATATCAATTCATAAAAAATACTATTAATAAAATAATAATATTTAATTAATTAGTAATATAATAATTAAAATTAATCTCATTTGTTATATTTTAATTAATTAATTTAATATTATTATTTAATTCAAAATAATATTATTTAAATATTTATAATATAATAATTATTTATTATAACTAAAATAAAATAAAAATGATGATACACTATTGTAGTTTTAATATGGTATAATTAAAATAATATAACAATGTATTTATAAAATATTAATGTTTAATTAATAATTTTATTATTTTATTATTTTTTTAAATTACTATAATTTTGATTTGATTGAAAATTAGGAAAAATTTTATTATAACACAAAAATTTAAAACTTAAATCTTAAATATAGTATTAAATAATTTATAATTTAAAAAATATTTTATAAAATATTTAAAATTTTGAATATAATCTTAAATGATTCATTATTTTAAAAATGTTTTTATAAAAGATTATGTATTCCAAAACAATGCTCCAAGTGAACAGTCAACATAAACAAAACTAATTAACATTCCATGTTATGTTTAGTAATATAAATCTGCAAAACTTCGAGCAAACTTACACATTAATTACCAATATTATTTTTAATAAACTAAACTTATTCTTTATATTAATTAAACCATCTATCTAACTAGATATGATTTTAGTGAACTTTAAATTCACTAAAATTTATGGAATCATTCACCATTACATTATTGTATTAAATATGATTTTAAATTCACTAAAATGTATGAATCATTCACCATTACATTATTGTAGTGTAGAGCATCTCTATCCAAACATTCGTTTAAAAAAATGTTGATAAAACTAAAATTTATTCAAGCATTCACCTATGCGTTATTGTACATTGAAACACCCCTAAAAGATTTCTGCCAAAAAACATTTAAATACCAACCATCAGGTCGGTTGAAGGTGTGTGCCACAACGCCATTAATGGCCTCAAAACGCGACAACGTAAATTTGGAATAGTAGTCAATGCAATAACGGGACCTAATAAATTAAAGTTGGGAAGTTCAATAACCACTGTCAATTTTATGTCAATTGTCGTGATTCGCCCTACACGCATGTGTCGTCTTATCGATGAGCTTTCCATGTGCAAATGTATTTTGTGAAGGAAGTCTCTAGTTGATAAAGAATATTGTATTTTCCTTAAATCACTGCTTTTAAAATATTAATATTTTCAAATCAGGCATATCTGACAATGATATTGGTAATGGTGTTTACCCACCTGCATGTGATATTAATAGCGATGGCATGGGATAAAACCCATTGCAGATGTGGATGTGATTATTGATTGATGACTTAGTCTTTGGGCACATTATTTCACTCAAAGGAGCAAGGTAGCTTAGTATGGGGGAGAGGTCACCCTCATAAAACAAACAAAAATAAAACTTGCATAGATCAATCTTAAATATGGAGCTTTCAAGCATTAAGAGGCCTCAAATTTATGGAGGTGTAAATTATTTTTGGACATGTAAAAAAATTACACCACAAGAAATCTCGGTGCTTGATAGAAATGGGTTTAAGATGGATATGTGCTAATTGTAACTTCTAGTGTTGTTACTAATATTACTTACTTCTCACAAAAGTCATTTATTACTTAAAACCTATTATATGTGACCCCAAAACACTGAAAGTAAGCATGAACACAAGATGTCAACTATAGAGCATGTGGAAGGATTACCCTATGTTACGAATATAAAGAATATTGGATTTTCAAAAGGAAACAACATTTGTGGGTTGGGACCACATTGGACAAACCTATCTTCAAGTACTAAGGTCCAAATTAAAAGTAGAATTGTCAATTCTCATCATGGCCTTGCCCCTCACCATTTTTGAACTGCAGTAGCCTCGATCCAACACGCATTTATGTCATGTCCCAAATTTGGTATTGGGTCACAATGGCCTAATCACATTGGCCCTATTCATTAGAGTTTGTCAAATTGATGTTAAAGGTCAAATAATTGCCAAGGAGGAAAATTACTAGTTTCCTAGGTTTGGGGTGGAAGCTTTGGGATTTGGAATAATGGGGATAATAAATGATGTTTGAACATTAGAATGGCATAAATATTTAATAAAGGAGCTAAATAAATATATACAAGTGAAAATCAAAGTGGCATTTCATCATGAAGACACATGGAGGAAGTGGGACCCACATATGGCTAGATTTCTCCGCTACATTTGGCATCATTCTCTCACCAATTCGAATTCAAGGTGAATGGTAACATACTTGGGGGAGTCCAAAAGGTATTATTCATTGCATGACTCATCCAAGGTCGAAATATAGAGGAAGAGTAACTCCCATGGAAGAGGAAGAGGCAATTTGGAGCTAGTGAGACACTTGGGCTAGATTCCCTAGCTCTATGACAACAATGATGAAGATGCTATGACACCTATGACACAAATCAGACCTAAAGGCTGACATATGAAATGTATGACATGTCAGGGTTAAAAATAGACTCCAAGAGGGCGCTCAAGGGTGTTAGGGAAGCTAAGATGCTTCCACATGTGATTTGGTGGAAGTGGGAGACTAGGAATTGTTGTACAAGTGGCGTTCTTTGGAATCTCTTCCCAACATGAGTTGGCATGAGTCTCTTGGAAGGAATTCGAACCATGGAGGACATTAGAAGTTTATAAATGTCAATAAAAAAGAATGAAACCAGCTTTTGATCATTTGTAGAATTTGGAATTGCATTTGTGAAGAGGGAGAGCTAGTGGATGACTAGTTTCTTGCCTTAGCCAATTTCGAGGGTGAAAGATTCCCATCCAAGTTGGTAATTGGAAAGGCCATTCAAACCTTTCATTTGGAGATTTAATGGAGTCTTTATTTGCAGGTGTAAGCTACAGGGCAGCTCATGGTTTCTTCTATTTCAACTCACTCCTTCAACCATTTCCAGTTTTGATGGCATATTCTTGATCCTTGAGGGAGGGCGTTTTTGGTGAGCTATTGTACTCTTTTGGAGAGATTCTAATGCCCCATTTCTATTCTAATATGAAGTAAATACTCTGTTCTTCATCTCCAGAAAGTTTCAGGTCGAAATTCCAAGTAGAAATGTATAAATCTCAATTTTAATGAAAGAATAGTGCCATTTCCCCACTACCTTGTTGTGAATCAATGTAATGCTGATGATTTCGAATGAATGGATGATTCTCTGATGCATTTGTGATTAATGGACTGCCATGGATGTATTTTACAAGTTTCATGTACTGTACTTGAACATTTGAAGTATTTTTACTCAGTTTAATTGCATTGGGAGAAGAAATAGTGTCATTTCCCCAAGGGTTGAATTGGTGATTTTTGCAGTTGAATGGGAGAGGGTTGGAACAGATATAATAATCAATTAATGGTGAACATGAGACTTTAATAACATCCTTAATACATTCCCTACCTCTGTTCATAAATTTGAGTGGGTTTGGAGGCATTTGGGAATCCATTTTCAGTACTTACCCCAGGGGGATTTGAACCCGAAATTACTAGTAAAATTGCATAATTGGTCCAGAATATTAAGAGAGTTTGCAGAGGTATTTTTGTGGCCATATTTCATCCCTGAACATCATATTCAAGTCCTAATATCATTCATACACCTTCCTTGAAGATTTGAAGTCATTTGGAGTCAATTTGAGACCTAAAGACCAATACTAGTCAAAGGGAAATCACTAGTAAAGTCACCTACATTGACCAGAATTGAAAGAGGATTTGCAGAGGTATTTTAAAGGTCCAAAGGCATCCTTGAAACACATATTTATGTTCTAATATAAGTCATATACCTTCTCAGAATATTTGGGATCATTTGGGGCAAATTTGGGACCTAGAGATCAAAAGTAGTCAAAGGTCTAACTAGGGAAAAAAATGAAAAATTGTCATTTTGATAAAATTCCTAACAAGGGACATTACAGTGGTATCAGAGCATGATCTTGGCACCTGATGTGGTATAATATCCATGAGGAAAAGAATTCAAGTACCACCATTATATATTGAAACCAAAAGTGCTTTTGTTGAAGAGGAAAAAAAAAAGTAGGAGAAGAAGAGCAAATTTTTTGAGGGAACTATGACTAGGGATGAAAAGGGAGCCGAGCATATAAAAATTATGAAAACAATATTTGAAGATATGACCAAGCAACTTAAGGAAGGATTCGAATTGTTTTCTATCGAACTTGTGGAAAAAATTATTGATTTTAAGGAAACCAAGGGGCAAAATGCATCAGCTTGCTTGAAGGAGCAAAAGGAAGAGACATCACAAGATAATGAAGAAGATTCTATTGAAAATATGGAAGATCATTTCTAGACACCTTCTAGCTTAGACATGAACCAAAGAGCATCTACTGATGGATGCTTAAACTATGAAGGAGTACCTATTGATGGGTGCTTACACCTCTATGTTGGTGACATAGAGATCACTTTTGAAAGTGTTGCTGCAAGCCCAAGTTCCATTAAGCATGATAATGAAGACCTTGCAGCAGTTGAAGAAGAACCAAGATCAACTTCCCCATCACCACTTGAGCTTCATGAAGTTGGTCCAAGAAAAAATGAAGAAGATGAGGAGGTTCATTTGCAAGAGCCTCATTTTCTTGAAGGGTCCTTAAAGATGAATGAAAAGAAGATCCAAGAGTCCCTCAGCATTCTCCATGACACTAAAGCATTGGTGTCAAATTCTTGTTGGAGAGCTACTTCATTGGAGGAAACATCCTTCCTTGAAGACATGGAGAAGATTCAAAGAGCAATGTGCCACATCAAAGGTAATTTCATGTCTTTGCTTTTTGATAGAAACCATTTGTTTGAGCTTAATGAATTGTTACATGATGCATACTTGAAGAATAATGAGGATATTCATAAGCTCACAATTCAAAATGAGCAACTTCTTGAAAAGTTGCAAGATACTTGTTTTTCCTCCTATGTTTCAGATTGTCAAATGGTAGATTGTTTGGAGGATTCTCATGACATGGTGGATCATGAGAAATGTGAAAATTTGAATGTTCTTGATGTGTTTGAAGATGAACTTGAAGAGATCCAAACACTTGATGTGGTGGAAGAGGAATTTGAATTGCATCTTGATGAAGGTTATGCAATTTTTAAAGAAGAGCATGATTCCTCTACATTGGAACCAAACTATGACAAAGAGTTCACACTTTTGAAGGAGCTGCATGATACTACCCATATGGATCCTTCCCATGATGAAACTTCTGCACTTTTTGATCATTTGGGTGAGTTAGTTCATTCTCCTACTTCCTACAATTCCATGTTTTGCAACATTAGTCTCAATGAAGTATGGGTGAAAGGGTTCTTTTTGATGGTGCCACATGAGGAGCATGGAACTCCTAGATTTAACTTTTATGATGACATGGTTGGAGCACATTCTTATTCACATTTGCAGCAGCATCATTTGTCACTTTATGATGATTCACATCTACATGGATGTACCTATGATATGGATTTGAGTAACTTGAAGACTCATGGTTTTTCTTGCTCAACACTGGGTTCATTTCATGTTAGAGGAACTTCATCCAACACTTGGGTGAATAGATTTATGATGGGAGAACATTTTTGTTGGCAGCCACATACTTTGTTACATCTTTATTATTCTCACATTCATGGATGTATGGGTGATACTTCTTTGAGTCATTTGAAGTCTTTTTGTTTTTTCTGCTCATTATTTGGTTCATATTTTAGTGGAGATTCTTCATTCACTTCTTGGATGAAAGAATACATGGTTGAATATTTTGATGCATATCACATCCTTTTGGTGCAGCATTATAGGACATGGGATCCTCACCTATGTCATTGGAGCAGATTTGATTGGTCACTTGAAGCTTGTATGCACTTGGAAAATGGTGGTCTACTTGCTTGGAGGTATAAGCACTTTCATGATTCTTTGATGAAGCACCTCCTTGATGTACATTTTCATTATGTAGTTATGTACTTTGATGATATATATTTTGTACTCATGATGCTTGGAAGAATGCATACAAGAAAATGGGATCCAGGAATCATCTTATCTGATGGTATGGGTTGGAGAGCACTCTTCATTGTTGGGGTTCAATACAAGCAATGGGACCCTGGAATACTTTTTATCTCATTGGTTTCATATTTTTTGGGGAAGCAAGCAGTATGGGAGATGGATTCCCCACTTAATAAAGTGATTTTAATTAGAGTAGTGCAGCAGCAAGCATGGTGGTTCCTCTCTAAAATCTTCATGGAAACTCAAAGACTCAAGGTTGGGCAATTCAATGGAAACTTCAAAGAATTATACAGAAAGCAGGTTCTTCAACACCCACATTTAAAATTGCTTGAGGACAAGCAATATTGGGAAGGGAGGATTTGTCATGTCCCAAATTTGGTATTGGGTCACAATGGCCTAATCACATTGGCCCTATTCATTAGAGTTTGTCAAATTGATGTTAAAGGTCAAATAATTGCCAAGGAGGAAAATTACTAGTTTCCTAGGTTTGGGGTGGAAGCTTTGGGATTTGGAATAATGGGGATAATAAATGATGTTTGAACATTAGAATGGCATAAATATTTAATAAAGGAGCTAAATAAATATATACAAGTGAAAATCAAAGTGGCATTTCATCATGAAGACACATGGAGGAAGTGGGACCCACATATGGCTAGATTTCTCCGCTACATTTGGCATCATTCTCTCACCAATTCGAATTCAAGGTGAATGGTAACATACTTGGGGGAGTCCAAAAGGTATTATTCATTGCATGACTCATCCAAGGTCGAAATATAGAGGAAGAGTAACTCCCATGGAAGAGGAAGAGGCAATTTGGAGCTAGTGAGACACTTGGGCTAGATTCCCTAGCTCTATGACAACAATGATGAAGATGCTATGACACCTATGACACAAATCAGACCTAAAGGCTGACATATGAAATATATGACATGTCAGGGCTAAAAATAGACTCCAATAGGGCGCTCAAGGGTGTTAGGGAAGCTAAGATGCTTCCACATGTGATTTGGTGGAAGTGGGAAACTAGGAATTGTTGTACAAGTGGCGTTCTTTGGAATCTCTTCCCAACATGAGTTGGCATGAGTCTCTTGGAAGGAATTCGACCCATGGAGGAAATTAGAAGTTTATAAATGTCAATAAAAAAGAATGAAACCAGCTTTTGATCATTTGTAGAATTTGGAATTGCATTTGTGAAGAGGGAGAGCTAGTGGATGACTAGTTTCTTGCCTTAGCCAATTTCGAGGGTGAAAGATTCCCATCCAAGTTGGAAATTGGAAAGGCCATTCAAAACTTTCATTTGGAGATTTAATGGATTCTTTATTTGCAGGTGTAAGCTACAGGGAAGCTCATGGTTTCTTCTATTTCAACTCACTCCTTCAACCATTTCCAGTTTTGATGGCATATTCTTGATCCTTGAGGGAGGGAATTTTTGGTGAGCTATTGTACTCTTTTGGGGATATTATAATGCCCCATTTCTATTGTAATATGAATTAAATACTCTGTTCTTCATCTCTAGAAAGTTTCAGGTCGAAATTCCAAGTAGAAATGTATAAATCTCAATTTTAATGAAAGAACAGTGCCATTTCCCCACTACCTTGTTGTGAATCAATGTAATGCTGATGATTTCGAATGAATGGATGATTCTCTGATGCATTTGTGATTAATGGACTGCCATGGATGTATTTTACAAGTTTCATGTACTGTACTTGAACATTTGAAGTATTTTTACTCAGTTTAATTGCATTGGGAGAAGAAATAGTGTCATTTCCCCAAGGGTTGAATTGGTGATTTTTGCAGTTGAATGGGAGAGGGTTGGAATAGATATAATAATCAATTAATGGTGAACATGAGACTTTAATAACATCCTTAATACATTCCCTACCTCTGTTCATAAATTTGAGTGGGTTTGGAGGCATTTAGGAATCCATTTTCAGTACTTACCCCAGGGGGATTTGAACCCCAATTTACTAGTAAAATTGCATGATTGGTCCAGAATCTTAAGAGAGTTTTCAGAGGTATTTTTGTGGCCATATTTCATCCCTGAACATCATATTCAAGTCCTAATATCATTCATACACCTTCCTTGAAGATTTGAAGGCATTTGGAGTCAATTTGAGACCTAAAGACCAATACTAGTCAAAGGAAAATCACTAGTAAAGTCACCTACATTGACCAGAATTGAAAGAGGATTTGCAGAGGTATTTTAAAGGTCCAAAGGCATCCTTGAAACACATATTTATGTTCTAATATAATTCATATACCTTCTCAGAAGATTTGGGATCATTTGGGGCAAATTTGGGACCTAGAGATCAAAAGTAGTCAAAGGTCTAATTAGGGAAAAAAATGAAAAATTGTCATTTTGATAAAATTCCTAACAAGGGACATTACAATTTACTTGAGTACTATGATACATTAATTAGGGTTAAAGTTAGTTGATCCAACCAACCACCCCACCATATAATATTTTAAAGTCTTCCTTAAAACCTAGCTAGAATGGGTATCACTCATAGTCCTTTAAAGGACATGTTTTTGGGTCCATTCTTGAAACCTAGCTAGAATAGGTAATGTTCATGGTCCTTCAAAGGAAATGGTTTTGCCTCAATTGTATCCCTTCAATAAAAACATACTATTTTTGTTTTTTCCTTCTTCGAGAGGCATCAATTTTCCTCCAATAAATGTTGGAGATGACATCTTAAGAGTGATGAAATGAAATGCCTAGAACACTCTTCATTCTGGAATAAAACCCTTACATTCTTTGTTTGAAGGAAGGCCACTTATTGACTGATGGGACTCGATCCTTTACCTTTATATAAAGAATTCAACTCCAGTGAATACTGCTCAAACTCCAACTTCAACAAAGAGAGACTCTATCTTAATTATTAAAAAAAAATGCCACCAATGACTATCATATTGATTATCCCCATTAGGTAGTTTTATTGTTTTGCCAAGAACACATAAATAGATGTTGCTAGCATATTTTTCACTATCTCCACTTAGAATTTGGGTTTTCTATTTCAGTCCAACTATTTCTAAAAAAGGATGTGTAGCAAAGAAATACAAGTTCCATTGACTTTGACAAGTTCCACTATCCAAAAAATTATCTCCCATGATACTCTAAATCGCTTCATTCCTCTCCATCAAGACAGAGCAACTCCAATAGAAAACCCCTAACGCATCAATCTATACGAGAGCACGTATGAGAGATGGCATTCTTAACTACTCTCATGGTTCAATGTTCTCTATAATTAGGTTATATATATAGATATATATATATATATATGAATGACTCCATGGTGCAAAAAGTATCCCATATATCACATGTCCCAAACACATAATGGGTATCACTCATAGTCCTTTAAAGGACATGTTTTTGGGTCCATTCTTGAAACCTACCTAGAATAGGTAATGTTCATGGTCCTTCAATGGAAATGGTTTTTGGTCATATATCCCTTCAATAAAAACATACTATTTTTGTTTTTCCTTCTTCGAGAGGCATCAATTTTCCTCCAAGAAATGTTGGACATGACCTCTTAAGAGTGATGAAATGAGATGCCCATAACACTCTTACTTTTGGAATAAAACCATTCCATTATTTGTTTGAAGGTAGGCCACTTTTTGGCTAATGGGACTCAATCCTTTACCTTTATGCAAAGAATTCAACTCGAGTGAATACCGCTCCAACTCCAACTCCAACTTAAACAAATAGAGACTATATCTGAATTATATAAAAAAAAATGCCACCAATTACTATCAGATTAATTATCGCTACTAGGTAGTTTTCTTGTTATGCCAAGAACACATAAATAGATGTTTATAGAAACTTTTTGTTTGTCTCCACTTAGAATTTGGGTTCTTCTATTTCAATCCAACTATTTCTAAAAAAGGATGTGTAGCAAAGAAATACAAGTTCCATTGAATTTGACAAGTTCCACTTTCCAAGATATTTTCTCCCATCCTACTTTGAATCCTTTCATTCCTCCCCATTGAGATAGAGCAATTCCAATATAAAACTCCTAACTCGTCAGTATATACAAGAGCACATACTAGAGGTGGCATTGTTAACTACTCTCATGGTTCAGTGTTCTCTATAATTAGGTTCTTCACACACACACACATCTATGACTCCATGGTGCAAATAGTACCCCATATATCACATGTCCCAAACCATTATCATCTACAATTGGATATAATATTTGTTGAGGAAATAATGAGATTATTGTTGTTGTTCATATCCATGTATATGTGTTGTAGCATTTATTTGATACATGAAAGGTATCAATGTTGATTGAATGTATGGCATGTATCTATTTTGGTGATAATATGAGATGGAACTAATTCCATTGTTGTTGCTATCAGATTATGTAGGCTAATGCCATATTTGTTCAATATAAGACAAGTTCCATGTAAGCCCAAAGACCCTTTCTCTTATGGTTTTACGATCCTTTACTCTAATTTTAGTCAATGCTATGGATCCAAGATAATTTCAACTATATGCATGCAATTCCCTAAAACACACCAATGGAATAGCATGTATGCTTAAAAATGTAGACTATATGAGGGAGATGGAAACATAAGCATATTCCAACGTAGACTCCATGAAATGGAATATAGACTCATGAGGTGTCAATGACCTTATAAACAAAAAAAAATTACAATAAGTTTCCTTAATTTCAATATTTTTTAATGAAACAAAATAAATATTTAGGAAAACCATCTTGTTAATTAATGATATATGCAATAAGTGCAAGATCATTTTTCCTTAGTGGATAAATGTTGATTCAAAGTATGAGAGATGGTGGTTTCACTTACATAGGCATGTGCTAGAAAAACAGGATCGCAGAACAATAGCATAAAATAAGATGCAGAAATAAAACATATGAACACAATACAAGAGAGACACCAATATATGTGGTTCACCCAAAATGGGCTACATCCATGAAGAAATTTCCAGTCCTTTTATTATATCTTCTAGCAAATGAAGGGATACAACCTGCAACACATCTGCCGTAACTTCCTCTTCACTCTCTTGTAGTCTCTCTCACGCAATCACGGATATCTTTACAATACTACAATACACAGCCGTATTACAATGCCTTCCTTTTAAAGAGGGATTACCATGGGAAAATACCATGGGACCGTAAATCACCCATTATTGACCAAGTCATGACTATGACATTACAACATTTTACAAGGAATTTGTTTCCAATGTTTTTGCTATGGGGGCACTGCCCCTGAACCCCTACCAGGGGGAGCTCCAAAAATGTAGTCACCAACCCCCTTGGACACCCCATGGCGACTATAGTGGGGGGGAATCCCCCCCTCCCCCCCCACCCTGCCATGGACTAGGATATAGACACGGCTGAAACATGACCTCTAAATGAGGAAGATTAGGCTCCACAACCAACAATATCCCACTTGGATATTGATCACATCAACTCCACCACTACTGCATCTACTTTACTACGCTCCAACCTAACTGGCAAAATTCTCATCTTCACCTTCATGCTTGAAGGCCAATTGAAACTGAGCAAGAACTCAACTTCTCTCTAGTTACTACCTTTTTCAACATGTCTGCAAGATTCTGGCTAGTATTTATCCTTTCCAACTTCAACAGTTCATCTTCCAAAACATATCGTATGAAATGGTACTTGAGATGTAAATGTTTAGTCTTGGAATGGAAAGCTAATTTCTTTGCAAGATGAATAGCACTCTGTCTGTCACTATATAACCTATTATTCTCATGCTTCTTACCCAATTCCTCCATGAACCTCTGTAGCCAAATCATCTCTTTACTAACCTTTGTAGCAACAACATACTCTTCTTCCATTGTTGAAATTTCAACAACCTTTTAATGTTTTCAAATCCAACTTACTGTGGTTCCACCTACAATAAAGACATACCTATGGTGTTCCTCCTGCTATCTTTACCACTTGTCATATTTGCATCAAAATATCCCTGTAGAATAGTGTTTGAACCTCCAAAACATAATGCATGAGTAGTAGTACCTCTCAAATACCTGAGAATCCAGTTTACTTCCTTCCAATGCTCTTTACCTAGATTGTTCATATACCTTCTCACAACTCCCACTGCATATGCAATATCTATCCTGGTGCACACCATGTCATACATCAAGCTGCCAACTGTTGATGAATAGGGAACCTTGGACATGTATTCTATCTCCTCGTGTTTCTTGGGACATGTCATGTCCCCTTCCATCAATCCAACTTAAGGGATGGAATGTGAACTAAACTCAGGATTCCAAATTTCACACCATATTCATTTTACAAATTCATGCAAACAAAATACATGTGCAGATGCATAATACAAAGAAACAAGGGAAGTAAACTCCGTCCACCACACATAGCAAGCATAGACAAGCATAATAACCACTGGCATAATTTATAAATACCAATGAAAGTATTCATTTCATTCAACACGGCTTGAATAAAAAATGAATTGAAAAAAATGAAGCTTTCATTGAATACTTATTTTTAAATGGAGTTATCTTAAGCAACTGGCTATGTAAGTGCTATGCTCCACCCAACCATAGATCAATTTTGTTCATCAATATATCAACACAAATGCCACTACCAAGTTGAGCATGATTTCCACAAGGAAAATTGAACAACAAGCTCACACATAGCCAAGTACGTACCACATCTTAGTCCACATACAGGTTTATCAGGATGTCAAGGAAGTAGAGGGAAAGGAATTGCTAAGCTAGTGAGATCAATCCATAGAGCTACCAAAACCTTTGCAAGATCAACTAGCTTGGAACCCATAATACCTACACACCCAACACAAGGAAGTATCCCCTTCACTACTCCACAGTCCCTTAGGCCATACCTTCCCTTCTAGTGCTCTTCAGGGTGTGCATAGAAAAGTGGCCAAAGCCCCATCATCTTCAGTGAGGTTACACCTTTCACTAGGTTTATCAAGCCAATTCCAAATCTTTGTGTACTCTTGGTTTCTTACACACCAGTTCAAGACAAAACAAGGGATGCGTGTATCCAAATCTTCGCCCAACTTCACACATAGCAAGACACATGGGGGTCAAAGGGAAAACAACAAGATGGATGAGATAGCACAATCTCAAGGTAAATTCCCAATAGCTGGAACTCAATTTTAACAATTACACAGTCATACAATCTCTGGGCATAACAAAACAAAATTTGAGAGTGGAAAATGACCACTAGGGAACAAAATTATTTTCCAACAGGAATACAAGCATTCAAATGGAAAAACGACCTCTTTGAACCCCCAAATCAAGTTTATGTTCCTCCCAGTCATTCTAAAACCCCCAAAACGCACTTCTTCAGCAAGAAAATGAAGGAAAAATAGGGGAAAACATGGAGGAAACGCTCAACACATTATCATTGTGTGAGGAAGACACCCTAGTGAGTGAATGATGGATTAGGGAGAAAATTTGTGGATCTTAGCTTTCCCGGGAAGCTAAACACATTTTTCAAAAATGGTGGCTTTCCCATACATGAAATTGGATAGCCATGCTCTCCATTTCCCAAAACAATAACTACTTCAACCACCTCTTGGAAGAATTAAATGATTGGGTACAAAAGTCAACATGGGTAGTTGATGGTTCATGGGTTCTCTCATTGACATTTGGCTTAACATTATCGGCTTCAAGGGTTTGAGTGTTTCCCTCCCTACTCCTTGTAAAAATCATGCCACCATACTCTTGTTGCCTTGCATAGCTAGTTGCGGGTATTTTTTTTATCAAAATATATATTTAAATCATATTTATAATTTCTATTGTGCCAAGCTAGCACGCAATCCATGTGCATCGATTTTTAATTTCCAATACAAGAATGATAAATCGATGGTGGATCCTTGGCCTTGAACTCCTCACTGTGATTTTATAACTATATTACATCATTTACATGTTTAATACAATGGGGTCAAAATCATGATATTACATCCTCCCCCTTAAATTACCACTATCCTCAATGCTCTTCAGAATTGAACAAAAATGGACATGCCACTCTCATGGCATCCTCCAACTCCCATGTAGCCTCATCGGGATGGTGGTACTTCCATTGCACCTTTACCTGTCTGATGGCTCGGTTCCGGAACAATGTTAGCTTCCTATCTAGGATGCCTAATGGCTCGGTTTGGAACTCTCCCTCGGGTTCCAGCTGGATCACATCCCAATTAATCACATGGTTAGGATCATGTACATATTTCTTAAGTAAAAAAACATTAAAAACATTATGAGATCTGGTGTTAGCAGGGAATGCAAGTCTATATGCAACTGGCCCTATTCTTTCAAGTAAACGCTTATTTCATTAAATTTGGACAAATTAGGCAAATTTTGGACTAAGAAAGTGTGAATTTAGACTCTGAAAGTGAAAAAACGGGTTTTGAAAGTGGCAATATGGGATTTGAAAAGTGTGTTTTTTGACTATTTATGAACCTTAAAATTGCAATTTTTTGTTATAAAACCATGAATTTCAATTCCAAATGTGTGAATTTCAAATCCGAAAATGCAAATTTTGATTTGAAAAGTGTGAATTTCAAATCCAAAAATGCAAATTTTGATTTGAAATGTGTGAATTTCAAATCCGAAAATGCAAATTTCGATTTGAAAAGCGTGAATTTAAAATTAAAAAATGCAAAATTTGATTTGAAAAGTGAGAATTTCAAATAAAAAAATCAAAATTTGATTTGAAAAGTGGGAATTTAAAATCACAAAATGCAATTTCGGATTTCAAATGTGTGAATTTCAAATTAAAAAAATGCAATTTTTTTATTTAAACATTGCAATTTTCATTTGTAAATTTTCAAAATTTTAAGGTGAAAAGTTCAATGTCTAAAATATTCAGTCATTGTTTGAATAACAATGCAATCCGCTAAGTTATAACATATAAAAATGGTTTGTCCCGATTTCTCTTTTCCAACAAGAATGATCGATCGCCCCTTCTTTTCATAGTTAATTGTGAAAACCTTTATCCAACAATTTAGCTATATCCATAATGGAGAACACAAGAAGGATTGACCAACCCTTCTTGCAGTGTCGAAATATTATGAATAGAATATTGGTAATAAGAAGGGTCGAGCGACCCTTCTCGCAGTGTCAAACTATTATGAAAATAATATGGGGAATAAGAAAGGTCGATCGACCCTTCAATTACGAGGGGATTGTAAAAATATAACACCTTGGAAGTTATATCATATAAAAATGGTTTGTCCTGACTTCCATTTTACGACAAGAAGGATCGGTCGCCCCTTCTTTTCGTAGTTAATTTTCAAAACCTTTATCCATCAATTCAGTTATAGCCATAATGGATAATGCAAGAAGGATCGACCAACCCTTCTTGTAGTGTCGAACTATTCTGAAAATAATATTTGGAATAAGAAGGGTTGACCGACCCGTCATTTAGGAGGGAATTGTAACAATTGAACACCTTAGAGAAAGAGCGGTCGCTCTTTCTCTGAGAATTTGTTGACTTGCTAGCAATGTCTTTAAAGCAAAACGTCGATAATTTTTTTTGTTAAAATGTTGATATATAATATCCTAGGGTGACACATGGAATGATCATATTGTGACACATGGAATATTTGATTTTGAACATTGAGTATAGCGATGTTACTAATTTTTATTTGATTTGGCACATAGTAGTTTATGCTAATTGAAAAATTCACTGAGAGTAGTCTTAAGGATAATTAAGCACATGCAATATTACCCTATAGCTTATGTTAATCATTAACATAAATTTAATAATTTATGTTAATCATTTGCAAAAATAGATAAATGTTGTAATTAAATAAACAGTGTTCATAAATAATCTAAAGTGAAAATCACCATTCATCAAAGGAATTTGACCAATTAACAAAAGAGGAATGAAGAGAAGGACTAACTGTATTACTTCAAAGTTGCAAAAAATTACAATCTCTGCATCAATCAAAGTGTCTCCAGTCTTCTTTTGTTGATTTTCTCCCCCCCTACCCCATGAGACCTCCACCAACCCTTCTTGCATTCTAGAGGTATTAATTGTAAAAATATTCAACCTGTGAAAAATAAAATCTGATTAAGTAGATTCTAAGGAATTGTTAAAATCTGATTAAAATAATATTGGGAATAAGAAGGGTCGGTCAACCCTTCAATTTCGAGGGAATTTTTAAAATAGAACACCTTGTAACTTATAACATATAAAAATAGTTTGTCTCGGCTTCTGTTTTCCAACAAGAAGGATCAGACGCCCCTTCTTTTCGTAGTTAATTATGAAAACCTTTATCCAATAATTCAGCTATGTCCATAATGGAGAACACAAGAAGGATCGACAGACCCTTCTTGCAGTGTCGAAATATTATGAAAGGAATATTGGTAATAAGAAGGTTCAACCGACCCTTCTTGCAGTGTAGAACTATTATGAAAATAATATGAGGAAATTATACAAGAAGGATCGACCGCCCCTTCTTTTCGTAGTGAATTGTCAAAACCTTTATCCAGCAATTCAGCGATAGCCATAATGGAGAAGACAAGAAGGATCGACCAACCCTTCCTGCAGTGTTAAACTATTATGAAAAGAGTATTTGGAAGAAGAAGGGTCGGCCGACCCTTCATTTAGGAGGGACTTGTAATAATAGAACACCTTGAAGAAAGAGCGGCCGCATCTATAAATTTTGTTGTTAAAATGTTGATATCTAGTATCCTAGGTTGACACGTGGAATGATCATATTGTGACACGTGGAATATTTGATTTGGTACATTGAGTATAGCGATGTTACTAATTTTTATTTTATTTGGCACATTGAGTATAGCGAGGTTACTAATTTTTTATTACGGATTTAAAACTTATAAATATTTATTTTTCCAAAATTAGTAATGAAGATGGATGGGACGGATGGGGAACGATAATTATCACAGTAGATTTTGCTCGAGCAAGATATCATCTCTGTAGATTTTACACGAGTAAGATATCATCTCTGTAGATTTTGCTGGAGTAAGATATCATCTCTGTAGATTTTGTCGAGTGATTGTACAATTATCGAGCAGTTCGTGAGAGGCTTGGAAATTGACGGCGTGTAGAACGTATTTGCTTCACTGGAACGTATTTGACAGGTCTGCTTAAAATTTAAACCCATCAAATCGACGTCCACCAAAATTAATTCACTTATCCATCGTAAACAAATAGTACAGTTAGTACAGTAGTAAAATTACTAGTTTGGTACTTGTTGCAATTAGGAAGTTTAGTAATTAAGATTGGGAATATTTACATGGTTTAATGAATTGAAAATTTTCATCAGATTTATGCTTGTTTGATCCTCTTGTGACCTGAGTGCAGTGTGCTTCTTAGATGCATTTGTGACCTGAGTGTAGTGTGGCATTCTGTACCAACTTTGATGTAAATAAGAAAATAGTACTGGCTTGCTTGAGTTATGTCGAATTTTTTCAAGTTTCGTATGGATTAAGGGTTCTATATCGATGATTTTGAAAAGTAGTAAATTATTGCTTGGATCATTGCTTGTTACCATAGATGCACTTTCTTTTAGCATGCTAGACTAGAAATCCTCCATATATTTTATTTATTTACCCATAAAAGTACGGTATCATTGCTTGAACTAAAATTACCATGACGATGCCACGAACAGAGGCTCTCATGGCTGATATACCCATTTTTATTACTGTTATCTTTTATATATATATATGGTGACCACCTGTGGGATCAACCTTTGTGTTTAATTGCTGCAATATTCTATGACTTTGCATGTTGCATTCAATAGGGATAGGATGAACTCTATTGTGCCTTCCTTGATTTTTGAAAAGTAGTAAATTATTGCTTGGATCATTGCTTTGTTACCATAGATGCACTGGAAATCCTCCATATATTTTATTTATTTACCCAGAAAAGTATGGGATCATTTCCTGAACTGAAATTACCATGACGATCCACGGATAGAGGCTCTCGAGGCTGATATACCCATTTTTATCATTGTTATCTTTTATATATATATATATATATATATGGTGACCACCTATGGGATCGACCTTTGTGTTTAACTGCTGCAATATTCTATGACTTTGCATGTTGCATTCAATAGGGATAGGATGAACTCTATTATGCCTTCGTTGATTTTTGAAAAGTAGTAAATTATTGCTTGGATCATTGCTTTGTTACCATAGATGCACTGAAAATCCTCCATATATTTTATTTATTTACCCAGAAAAGTATGGGATCATTGTTTGAACTAAAATTACCATGACGACGCCACGGACAGAGGCTCTCGAGGCTGATATACCCATTTTTATCACTGTTATCTTTTATATATATATATATATATATATGGTGAACACCTATGGGATCGAGCTTTGTGTTTATCTACTGCAATATTCTATGACTTTGCATGTTGCATTCAATAGGGATAGGATGAACTCTATTTTTCATATAATTGTTTATTGATTATTGTGCCTTCGTTGATTTTTGAAAGAAAGGCTTGTTTTCATGAGAATGCTCCATACATTAATTTAAGTAATTTCATTTCTTTTAGAAAGAAGAGATCTCTGCCAACGCATGCTCAAATTGCTAGTTATTGCTTAAGTTATTGTATTTTTTTATTTGCTGGGAAGATGGGATGATCGGGAAACCTAGGCTTCCTATTAATGCCATGCCTTGCTACATTTATTATGATGTCAAGGAGATGCATTTATTATTTTGATTTGCCATTAATGAAAGTGATAACTGTTCCATCCCTTCCCAAGGCCAAGCATGTCTAATGCTTGGTAAGCCTTCGAGTCCAGGCTTGGAATTTCAAATTTTCACTGCCTGTCAAGTCAAAATTTAATGACGGTTACTAACTTTCATTGCTTATCATTTTATGTTTGATTAAACTTTATAAAGTGCTAATTTGTTTTTTGTTATATTCAAATATTACTTATATATGTGCAATTTGTTTTACCATTTTAGTCTAAAATCAACCTAAGATCCACAAAAGTCATGCTTTACAGACTTGTATTATCTTGTGCAGAGTACAATTTCAAAAATACAGTCGCCTCATGCAATAGTTATTCTGCTTCAATGATCAATTAATTGACCTCCACAATTAACAATGCTACACTAATGAATACCAGCTGATATTCACCCTTCCCTCCTACTACTCTGACACTCTACCATGTAATTACTCTTCTGGCCCACGAAATCCAGGCGCGAGAAAAAATTGTCAAAGACATTAAAGATATTATCGAGGGAATGAAAGTGACTCAGCAAAATGAAATGGAGAGTACGTGCACTCTGGAGACCTTAGTGGAAGCACTCAACATCCATGACCCGCAGGAGGCCTGGAGAAGGGCGCCAAGAACCATGTGTTGATCAGGCTAGCTTTTTCTCTCTTTGCCCTATGTCTACAGTTATATTTTGACGGCAGTACTAGTTGTTGGTTTTCTTCATGTGCGAACTGTTGTTCTCTATTAAGCCGATAGCTTGTTCCCTTGCTTTGCTGCTAGGATGTTTTTTGGCCCTTGGAAGGTGGTTTCTTGTCCGAGAGGTTTTGTGTTCCCAGTTCTTAAGATGATCTATGTCATGCTATCTGGTGCAGTTGTTAAGATGATCTGTGTCATGCTATATGGTGCAATTGTTAAGATGATCTGTGTCATGCTATTTGGTTAAGTTGTTAAGCTGATCTGTGGGCGCCCGATTTTCCCAACTCAGGAAGGGCTTGAGTGAGATTTTAGATCACTCTGTTTGTAACTCTGTACCATTTTTGTACCTTTTTATACCATATTTATAGAATTTCCAACTTTGCTTACTTACAAGAAAAAGAACGGTCAGTCGACCCTTCAATTTTGAGGGAATTATAAAAATAGAACAATTTGAAAGTTATAACATATAAAAATAGTTTGTCCCGACTTCTATTTTCCAAAGGATCGGCCACACCTTCTTTTCATAGTTAACTGTGAAAATGTTTATCCAACAACTCAGCTATATCCATAATGGAGAACACAAGAAGGATCGACCGACCCTTCTTGTAGTGTTGAAATATTATGAAAAGAATATTGGTAATAAGAAGGGTCGACTGACACTTCTTGCAACGTCGAACTATTATAAAAATAATATGGGGAATAAGAAGGGTCGGCCAACCTTTCAATTATGAATGAATTGTAAAAATAGAACACCTTGGAAGTTATATCATAAAAAATGCTTGTCCCTAATTCCGTTTTACGACAAGAAGGATCTGTTGCCCCTTATATTCGTAGTTAATTGTCAAACATTTATCCATCAATTTAGATATAGACTTAATGGATAATACAGGAAGGACTAACCGACCCTCTTGCAATGTCGAACTATTATGAAAAGAATATTGGGAATAAGAAGGGTCAGCCAGACATTCATTTACAAGGGAATTGTAACAATAGAACACCTTGGACAAAGAGCGACCGCTCTTTCTCTTAGAATATTTCCATTTGACAGCAAAGTCTTTAAATAAAAACGTCTATAAATTTTGTTGTTAAAATGTTGATATCTATTATCCTAGAGTGACATTTGGAACGATCATATTGTGACACTTGGCATATTTAAGCACATTGAGTATTAATAGGGAGGTTACTCTTTTTTATTTGATCAATTAACAAAAGAGGAGGACAATCTCTACCTCAATTAGAGTTTCAGTCTTCTTCTGCACAGTTTGCGCTTGTTGCCTTCCGATGCAAAATAGGACAGATAGAATCCATCTCTCCATGCAGGCGAGTTTTTTTATATTATTTATCCTTTTATATCACCACTGCATCTTCTGTGACGTGGAAGCCTACCTGGGCGTCTATTTTCTATGATCCGTGGTGACCTCGAATCCTACCACATATTGCCTTTTCTACCAGTTAAAACCACGGGAAGTCGCCCACCATTGATCTGGATCTTGCATGAATCCTAGCGGTCAAAGGGTGCGACTTTTACCAACTTCGCGGATTTGGCTTGTGTTGATGTTTCATGCAAGTTAGATCCACGAAAAAAACCTCAGCCATAGATCTCGACCTAGTCAGATCTGCGCCGTCCAAACCTGCGGACCTCCACCAAAAGTTCGTGGATCTGAAAATTTGTTTCCTCCGTGCATGTTGTATTGGAGAAATAACTCCTAACCGTCGATCTGCTCCATTGGCTGTTGATATGCTCCTTAAGATGCTTGTGGGTTAGATCTCACGCGTCCTTCTAAAACACCTCACCAAGCTGATTCTATTTTGCTCAAACCACCGAGGCTTTCTCCATTCTTTTTTAAAAATTGAACCTCCATTCTATTTTGCTCAGTCCACAAAGCTAGTGCTAACACCGACAAACTAAATGGGCAAGCTAATCACCTAGTGTAATCTCATCCACGGGATCAAGACAAATCGATGGTTAAAACGTAAACATGTGGGAAGGAAAAGAAGGGTTGGGGATGTAGAAGACAATAACTATTGTAGAATATTTCTGCATCCGCAAACCTTTCAAAACTACAAAATCAAGTTGTGAAAGTGGCAATATTGGCAAGAAGGATCAGTCGCCCCTTCTTTTCGTAGTTAATTGTGAAAAAAATTATCAAGCAATTCATCTATATCCATATTGGAGAAAACAAGAAGGATCGAGCAAGGGAATTGTAAAAATAGAACACCTTGGAAGTTATATCTTATAAAAATGGTTTGTTCCTACTTCCATTTTACGACAAGAAGGATCGGCTACCCCTCCTTTTATTAGTTAATTGTCAAAACCTTTATACAGCAATTCAGCTATAGCCATAATGGAGAACATAAGAAGGGTCAACCGATCCTTCTTGCAGGGTCGAACTATTATGAAAATAATATTGGAAACAGGAAGGTGCAACTGACCCTTCAATTAGGAGGGATTTGTAAAAATAGAACACCTTGGATGGTATATCATATAAAAATGGTTTTTCCCGACTTCCGTTTTAAGAAAAGAAGGATCGGTCGCCCCTTCTTTTCATAGTTAATTGTCAAAACCTTTATCAAGCAATTAATCCATAGCCATAAGGGAGAACACTAGAAGGACCGACTGACCCTTCTTGCAACGGCGAACTACTATGAAGAGAATATTGGGAATAAGAAGGGGCAGTCGACCTTTCATTTAGGAGGGAATTGTAACAATAGAACACCTTGGAGAAAGAGTGGATGCTCTTTCTCTGAGAATATTTTCACTTGCCAGCAAAGTCTTTAAAGAAAAACGTCTATAAATTTTGTTGTTAAAATGTTGATAGCTAGTATCCTAGGGTGACACGTGGAATGATCATATTGTGACACATGGCATATTTGATTTGGCACATTGAATATGGGGAGGTTACTATTTTTTATTTAATTTGACACATTGAGTATACCGAGGTTACTATGAGAAGTACAGCTTGCAGTTTGTGGAGAAATGAGAAGTTACAATTGGAGATGAAGATGGTGTAAGGAATTTATGGTTGAATTGTTGAGGAAAAGTGTAAGGAATTTATGGTTGAGATGAAGATGGTGTAAGGAATGTATGACCGCCATACTGTGATAATTACCATTCCCAATCGAAGAATTTGTTGGTGACAAGACATAAAAATAATGTGGACTGAAGCATGATGAGATTACTCACACGAGTGATTTTACGATGAATATTAATCAACCTACTGTAGGCCATTTAATGCACTAGCAGCATGCACGTTGGCCATTCGATTGGAGTGATATGTGTACAATTACGGTTACTCTAGCAATATCTGTAGTCGGATTGGAGTGATACGTGTACGATTACTCGAGCAAAATCTGTACTCGCTACAGATGATATCTATGACCACCATGATTCCACCATACTGTGATAATTACCATTCCCCATCTGTCCCAGAATCCCATCCCATTCAATCCATCAACACAGTGGCCACTCACTATATATAGGCTAACCATGCCCCATATCACAACAAACTGATATGGGGACATATTAGGGAGATTAGCACTGTTTAAGTCCCAATACATGGATTTTTCATTATGTTCTTGGATATGCAATGAGGAGGGGACATAGGGATATTAGCAGTCTTGGAGGATTTCTTCTCTAAGACAACATGCGTTGTTGCGGTCGTCAACACTTGCAGCAGTCGTGGAATGTTGTTTTAGTACCAGACCATGTTGTCAGCTTCTTCTTACTCTTGTTTCAATTCATGAATAGTTTCTATGTTTTTATTGTGCATGATGATATGTGTGCTCAAGCGCTACCCTGGCTACAATAAATGATTACATTGCATTTGTTGGCAATGGTTTCTTTTTCCGGCATTGTGATAAATAGTTATTTGTTTGCTATGCAGGAACTCGAGAGATATGCAATACCGCCGTGTCTAGGCAGTATATTTGAATCTTTGTGCCTCCAAATCATCCTGTCAGCTTCTTCCTACCCTTGTTTCAATTCATGAAAATGGTGTAAGAGTAAACAGGGTACTATTTAACGACCTCAAAATGGAATGTGGAAGTAATTTAATTGGATCGTGGACCTCAAAATGGAATGTCAAAATGAAATGTGGAAGTAATTTAAGTGGACTAGCAATTCGTTCGAATTGGAATTCATCCATAATGCACCATTTTCCTGCAGAGAGATTTGTGGAGATAATGCACCATTTTTCAAAGCCTCTTCCTCTTCTCAACTTATTGGAGCAAGTTCATAACCTTGAAGGACTACATATCCGCAAAAGGTTTTTCTCAGTAAGAAAGAATTTTTGTATTCATTATTATACACACGTCTAATTTAAGTATTTTCTTATCATTTGCAAAGTATATTTCATTGTTTGAATTCCTTTGCTTCCACTAACTACGGTGTTAGGAGCTAACCCATCTAAGCGGGCTGCCCAGACCAACTGTCTAGGGAAATTAACACTAACTAGGGCTAACCCGTCTATGCGGGCTGCCTAGACCAACTGTCTAGCCATCCCTTGTTATGGTGCACTTGGCAATTTAGGAATAGTTTCTCTATTTTTATTGTGTATGATGATATGTGTGCTCACGCGCTACCCTGGCTGCAATAAAATGATTATTTTTGCATTTGTTGGTAATGGTTTCTTTTTACAGAAGCGTGATAAAGAGTTATTTGTTTGCTATGTAGGTATTCGAGAGAGATGCAATACCGCCGTGTCTAGGCTATCTTCCTTCTAATATTCGGGTATTAAAAGTAGACATGAAGGGATATGATGGGAGAGAAATCCCATCAGCAATATTCAAATGTTGTTTTAGTACCAGACCATGCTGTAAGCTTCTTCTAACTGCGCCAAGTAGAAGGCTTTGAGCACTCTTGAAGTCCCAATACACCATGATGTATGGGCATTTCGAGCACTCTCGAAGTCCCAATACATGGATTTCTCATTATGTTCCTTGGCACCAATCACGTTTTCATCCATCTTCTTTTCGTCACTCTTCTTTCAATAATTGATTTCTATGCAACGAGGAGGGGACATAGCGAGAAGAAGTAGAAGAAGTAGAATGCAGAACTGTGCTTTCTCTAAGACAACATGCACTATTGTGATCGTCAAAATTAGGCTTGCAGCAGTCGTCGAAGGTTTTTTTAGCACTAGAAGGCTTCGGTCCTTAGGAAGGTGAGAAATTGTGCGAGTAGTTGAATCAACATCTTAAATTACATAGCATTTTATATCAAAGTTTGTTGACGACTCTCGGAGAGCTTACCAGTCTTTTCAAGAATATTTCAACTAGGTCCTCCATTAGACTACTTCAAAGATCATGTCGAGCCGTCGAGTTGATCACTGTTAAATTTTAATTAGCATTATGCTGTGTTTGGGAAGGCATGAATGTGTTGCTTGTATCGGGGGTCAGCTCGTAGTTCATCATCTCTGTGCCTCCAGACACGTTTCTAGACATGACCAACTGACAGTCATCAATGCGCTCTTCATCCAACTCCAGTTATTTTTTTATTTCTTTGAGGCTAACAAAGGCATTGTTCATGGGGGAGATGTTGGAGGAGGTTAGGTCGACCGCCCAACTAGGTCCTTCGTTCGACCAATTCAGAGAACATGTCAAACCATCGGGTGGATCACCACATTTCAAGTTAGTTAGTCTTGTAAGTTAGTGAACCTACAAGAAATAGAAGACTTCTTGATTCTGCTACCATTACTTATCTTGGGTTCCTATTGCAGCAAACTGAAATATTCTGGATAGCAATGGAAATTTTCTTTACTGCCTTTGTCCTCTGTGTTTTTGTTGGCTTATGAGTAATGCTTGGCTTTGCAATTAGTTGATGGATAATTGTTGTTATAGGACTATGTAATCAATGAAATCCCTTTGAGGGGCATTACAATAACTGAAACTAACAGCTAGATTACTTAGTATTAAATTCTTCATAGAGAATGATTTTTGCATGGAATTCGACGGTGCTTCAGTGTCAAATTATTTCTGTTTATAACCAACACTTCTGTAAATTTCCTTCCTTTCTCTGTTAATTGTTAGTTGCAGTAAATTATGTCATTCTATAAATTTCCTTCCTTTCTCTGTGAAAAAATCAATGTCTAAAATTTTAGTCATTGTTTGAATAACAAGTCAATCAGCTAAGTTATAACATAAAAAAATTGTTCGTTCCGATTTCCTTTTTCCGACATGAAGGATCAACTGCCCCTTAATGGCCAACATAAGAAGGGTCGGCCGACGCTTCAATTTTGAGGGAATTATAAAATAGAACACTTTGGAAGTTATAACATATAAAAATAGTTTGTCCCGACTTCCATTTTCCGACAAGAAGGATCGAACGCCTATTCTTTTCGTAGTAAAATGTGAAAACCTTTATCCAACAATTCAGCCATATCCATAATGGAGAACACAAGAAGAAGCGACTGACACTTCTTGCAATGTCGAAATATTTTGAAAAAAATGTTGCTAATAAGAAGGGTCGACCAACCCTTCGATTTCGAGAGAATTGTAAAAATAGAACACCTTGGAAGTTATATCATATAAAAATGGTTTGTCCCTACTTTCATTTTACGACAAGAAGGATCTGCCGACCCTTCCTTTCCGAGTTAATTGTCAATACCTTTATCCATCAATTCAGATATATCCATAATCGATAATACTAGAAGGATCGACTGACCCTTCTTGCAACGTCGAACTACTATGAAAAGAATATTAGGAATAAGAAGGGTCTGCCGACCCTTCATTTAGGAGGGAATTGTAACAGTAGAACACCTTGGAGAAGGAGTGGACGCTCTTTCTCTGACAATATTTCCACTTGCCAGCAAAGTCTTTATAGAAAAATGTCTATAAATACTGTTGTTAACATATAAAAATCGTTTCTCCCGACTTTTGTCTTTATACAAGAAGGATCGGCTGCCCCTTCTTTTGGTAGTTAATTGTTAAAACCTTTATCGAGCAATTAATCTATGGCCATAATGGAGAACACAAGAAGGATCATCTACCGACCAATCTTGCAGTGTCGAACTATTATGGAAAGAATATTGGGAATAAGAAGGGTCGGTCGACCCTTCATTTAGGAGGGAATTGTAACAATAGAACACCTTGGAGAAAGAGCGGCCACTCTTTCTCCAAGAATATTTCCACTTGCCAGCAAAGTCTTTAAAGCAAAACGTCTATAAATTTTGTTGTTAAAATTTTCTTATCTAGTATCATAGGGTGACACGTGGAATAATCATATGGTGACACATGGCACATTTGATTTGGCACATTCATTATAGGGAGGTTACTATTTTTTATTTAATTTGACACATTGAGTATACCAATGTTACTAGGTTTAACCACAACACAATCAGGAAATGAAAATTCACTCATAGTAGTTTTAAGGATAATTTAGGCACATGCAAGATTACCGTGTAGCTAGAATGCTAATTGAAAAATTAACATGAATTTATTAATTTATGTTAATCATTTGCAGAAATAGATAAATGTTTTAATTAAATAAATTCACTTAAAAGATAAAAGACACACAGATCATGAGTAAAGACAAATCCAAACTGTTAGTAGATGAATGTATGGATTATTGATTGCAAAAATTAAACATTGTTCATAAATTCATCAAATAAATTTGATCAATTAACAAAAGAGGAATGAAGAGAAGGACTAACTATATTACTTCAAAGTTGCAAAAAATTACAATCTCTGCATCAATCAAAGTGTCTCCAGTTTTCTTTGGTTGATTCCCCCCCCCCTACCTCATGAGACCTCTACCGACCCTTCCATCTAGAACTAATATGAATTAGATACTGAGGATGGGTCTCGCCTTCATTTATGAGGTAAGTGTAAAAATATTCAACCTATGAAAAATAAAATCTGATTAAGTAGATTCTAAGGAGAATTTGACGAAAGTTAAACGTCTATAAATTTTGTTGTTAAATGTCGATATCTAGGTTTCTAGGGGGACACGTGGAACGCTCAGATTGTGAAATGTGAAATGCTTAGATTGTGAAATGTGGAATGCTCAGATTGTGAAACATGGAACGTGAGCGACATCTGTATCATGGTGTATATTTTTTTTGTGACAAGACATAATGTCGACTGAAGCATGATGAGATTATTTTCTTCACACGAGTAATATCTACAATTACTCCAGCAAAATATGTTGTCGCTGCAGATGATATCTATGACCACCATACCTCCATACTGTGATAATTACATTACCCACCCGGTCAATCCATCAACTCATTGGCCATTCACTATATATAAGCTACCATGCCCCATATCACAGCAAACTAAAATCTTCGGGAATCAAAGCCATGGCATTTTTCTTTACTGTCTCTTTTCTCTGTCCTTTTTCTATGAGAAAGGTTTGAGTCTTGTGATCTCTCCCCAATTCTCCTCATGATATATGAGTATTTTGAAATCGGTTCCCTTGAAAATCCTCCCTAGACCATGATATATGGGCATTTTGAGCACTATCGAAGTCCCAATACATGGATTTGTCATTATGTTTTTTGGCACCAATCACATTTTTGTCAATCTTCTTTTTGTCAGTCTTCTTTCAATAACCAATTGGTATGCAAGTGACTATCTTGGAATATTTCTTCTCTAAGACAACATGTACTGCTGCGGTCCTCAGTGTTAGGCTTGCAGCAGTCGTCGAATGGTTTTTTAGTACCAGACCATGCTGTCAGCTTCTTCTTCGTGCATGGAGATGTTTCCAGACATGACGACCCATTTCCTTCCAAGGGAGTTTCTTCGAATCTTGCCTTTCTTTTTGGTTGGGGAATGCGACCTTCTCGTTTCCTTAGAAAGTTGTTCTTGGTTTGGGAATTCGACCTTCTCGTTTCCTTAGAAAGTTGTTCTTGGTTGGGGAATGTGACCTTCTTGTTTCCTTAGAAAGCTATAAATTAGCACAGAAAGTAGCTACAAATTTCACACTCTTTTTGTGGAGTTTCTTCCAAACCCAATTATTATTGTGGATAGTTGCAAGAGCTTACTTTATTGTGCCTCCAAACACATTTCTAGACATGACAACCCATTTCCACCCAAGGGAGTTTCTGCAAATCCGGCCTTTCTTCTTGGTTGGGGAATGCGACCTTCTCGTTTCCTTAGAAAGTTATTCTTGGTTGGGGAATGTGACCTTCTTGTTTCCTTAGAAAGTTGTTCTTGGTTGGGGAATGCGACCTTCTCATTTCCTTAGAAAGTTGTGGATTAGCACAGAAAGTAGCTACAAATTTCACACTCTGTCTATGGAGTTTCTTCCAAGCCCAGTTATTATTGTGTCCAGTTGCAAGAGCTTACTTTGCTGCAGTGGAAAAGATGAAAATTACATATGCAATCCTGTGACCAAAACTTGGATAGAATTGCCTAAGCATCCAGAACAATATAAATATAGTAGCCTCGATTTCATTTCTCTGGATTTCGATACATGTGCTACATGCTGCAATCTCATCATGGGAAGGAATTCGAGTGGAGACAATGATACAACAGTTGAGATACGATTCTGAGTCTCATAAGTCTAAGCAATTGGTTACATTGGATAGGGAGCATATATATATTTTTATAGCTCTATTTTTCCTTGCAAACGTTTTCTCTGTAAGAAACTCCTTCCAAATATTTTGTAATGTTCGAGATTTGTCAGAATTGCTAAATCTGTTGTAGTTTTTGTTAGAATTTAGAACTCAATCGTGAGCTATAACATGAGAATAATTGGTTTAATATCTGGCAACTATCTTGTATCGAATCTGTTGTGCTGAATTTTTTCTACCAATTATTTTTGTAAAATGGAATTTAAACCGAATGTGATGAAAAGACGATGAAAAGATTAGAACTGCCATTTTGTTCAATTCCTTTTTATCATGGCATTACATGAAATATTCATGTGATAGAAAATATATTGAATGGCCTAATCAGTTATATATATATGAGGTTTTGACGCCCATGAATGGTCAATCATAAGGTGTTTTTGTTTACTGTAAATATGTAAGTGTATGGAACCATTTTCAAGGTTTTATATGGTTAATTACGCCGATAGGCGTATTCTTTCAACTTTTAGGGGTGGCTCTGGGGTGGGTGATTTATTGCATTTTTAATTTTCAACGGTTAGATTTTAATGATAGAAGAATATGCTTCGTCTGGTGCATTGATGAAGCACTCAGATTTGTTGTGTTAACTCACGGGCAACTTTAAATTCAAACAACACATATTGTTTAAATTAAATTATTTCCAAATGCCAAGTGCCCACTCTGCCACACTCACTCCTGTACGTGTTGTATGCCTGCCACTTCCCACTGCTGGAATTAAACTGCTCACCTCCACTCCGCAAGCTCGACACCATGCTGGAATTAAACCGCTCACCTCTACTCCACGCTGTACCCCTGCTCAACACCATGCTGAAATTAAACCGCTCACCTCCACTCGGCGCTGTAACGCTCAAATGGAAATAGCATGCAGAAGAGCGAGCCATATTAATATTAAACCGCTCACCTGCGGCAACGCAGAATCCACCGCAGATGATCGTGCAGAAGAGCGACCGTGCAGAGCCAGCGTGCATCTTAAACAACAGCGATCGGAACGAGCGTGCAAAAACAAGCAACAACCACCTGCAAAAACAAGCAAAAACAGGTACGGATCGGACCGAGAGACCATTGCGTTTTGTAATCACAGACCTATGTGGTTGTTTGAATTTCAATAATGCTTGCAGATAAAAATTTGCTTGCAGATAAACAGTTAAATTTTGTAAAAAGCATATAATAATCTTTGTAGGGTTCTGATTTTTTCACAAGCGCTGTAGAATTACCTTTGTTTGCGTTCGATTTAACAATTTTCTGATCAATCTGCTCCTGACGAATCCGAACCCTACCTCTGATAACTGTCAAACTTCTAATGCATATAATAATCTTTGCAGGGTTCTGATTTTTTCACAAGCGCTGTAGAACAAATTTGCCTTTATTCTTACCTTTGTTTGCGTTCGATTTAACAATTTTCTAATCAATCTGCTCCTGACGAATCCGAACCCTACCTCTGATAAATGTCAAACTTTTAATGTATACCAGGTGAAATGTGTATCCCTAATCAGCTTTACACTCATCTTCCAATGTTGAGTTTTGCCCAGACCTACACTGTATTTACCATTATAGGGGTGTGGCAACCTTCTGTATGTTAGTTCATCTTTTGGTATATCATGGGGTGTGGCAACCTTCTGTATGTTAATCCGTGTGCCTGTTGTATCTGCGTGCCACGGTTTTATATTCCAATAATATTCAACACATATTTTCTCTGTATGGCAGGTATTTAAATGCTTGGATATGCCTGGTAGTTCAGCTCACAGATTAACAAGACCTGAGAGTCAACAACAATTTTCACATTTTCTTTTTATTCTGTCAAGTTAATGGAAATTTTATATTTAAATGCTGTAAAGTTGTAAGTTTTGATAGAATCCTTAAAAAATTGTGGTTTAGCGTTATTCTAAGATCATGTGGCAAAAATGCTTGGTCATCAGAAATAATGGCCTATTCTTCTTTGATGATGGATAAGGTTTCCACTGAACAGTTGAACAATCTGAATACAGTTTATTGCAGAAAGTCAATATAAATTGGATTAACGGTGAAAACATCCACACCAAAATTACGTTATCATAACTTTTTAGAATCACAAGTGCTAAATAGAATATTCAATTCAGAAAAATAAATTACTTACAGTGCAAGACGATTTAATAGACTGTATGTAATCACAGCCCCAGATGTTAGGCTGAGGATTGGGAGTTCTTTGAATAAAACCGGTTTGCACATCTACAGCTGGAGGCGATAAAGCACAAGCCTTCAACAGAAATACTTTCTTCTTAAAACCACCCAATCTTCCACTGGTTTGGACTCGAAATGGCTGAGGCATATCGCGAATTAGGTTAGACTCACGCAGGTTTGAATGGCTTTGGAAGCGTACTATAATCTTTATTATGTATCTAATATATATCGAGTGGAAGCGTGTTATAATCTTTATTATTCAAAATGTTTTGGATTTGTAGATTTAAATTCCCGTTAGTAAATTCGGCCGTAAAATCCACAAGACTCTTTATGTATGGATGGTATTAGGTTTTCATGTGATGACATTTTAGGCATGAGATGATTGGGATTAGGGTTTGGAATCATCTTAGTCGTGAGTCTCCCAATTATCTTTATCAATATAAGACATCTGCATCACTTACACATAAAACACACAAAAAAACACCGATAGATATGAATTAGTTATTACAAAATCAAACGTAAACAAATAAAAAAAATTATAATACAAGCAAATAAAATAAATAAATGCGCCCAGCAAAACACACTAAGGTCATAACTCAATTACATTAATTCATGGACAATATATGCCGGTTACTTATAATAAGAGCTATAGTATTTGATCTCTTAATTTAATTTAGCTTCCATTATTGATATTAATTTAGATCGCAACAGTGCTTAGGTATCAATTGGATACTTTAGGCATAATCCATTCCCTCAAATTTTATATATGTCTTTTTGTATTGTTGGGAAATTGGGGTAATTTTATATATGATTTTTTGTTAATTGGCTACTTTGTTATATTCTGAGTTTTTAGAATTGAATTAGGCAGAAAAAAGTTTGGTTTTAGAATTTGAAATCACAGTAAGAGAAATTAGGAAAATAATTAGATCAAATTCTTACAATTTCTAAAGTAGATCAATTGCCGCCATTGTGTGATTTTTAGTATAATTTGTTAAGTTTTTGTTAATTTGCTGAAAGTATATAGAAATCTTAATTATTAAGATTTCTTGTAAAATATTGGTTCATTCACTATTATTTATTGGTAAATAATAAATTTAAGAAATTTTTTGAATTATTGAAAATTAAAAAAAATTGTATTCTTTGAAATAGGATTTATTTTATGTCAAGTTATTTCGTAATTTTATTTTTCCACATAATTTATACTTGCTTTGCTTCAACCTTTAGAGAACTTTGCATGTTTGATTATTCATGAAGTAACTTAAATACAACTTCTAATTCGGTGGAAAATCAATCATGTACAACTATTAAGTTTGATAGGACATTACAGGTTGTATTATTTAGGGTTTCGTGGCTATTTAATTAATTTTTAAAAGTGTGTTTAAAGTTAGCATAGTTTTTAAAACTAGGTATAAAGTTCTTTACATTTAGCAATTATTTACTATATTATCAATTTTCTGCATTAAATTACAGTAATTATGTATAAGATCTTTGAATGAGTTTTTTTTATATTTAAGGAAAAGTATTTTGTAATATAAAAATAAATCATGATTTAGATGAACCCACTCCCGCATATCTAAGTAAATAATAAATATAACAATAAATAAATGAAGTTCTTTTTATAAGATATTTGTTTTGTATGATTTTTTTTCTTGAAACCTTCTTGTTTCTTGTTTATGTGCATTTCATTTTGTTTCTATGCATTTCATTTCGTAGTTTGGTATTGGGTTGTGTAATTAGGATATTATGGCCCTAGATTTTTTTGAGTGAAATCTTTATTCAGAAAATTAAGAAATTAAAATTTTGATTTCCATACTTAGATTTTTAAATTTAGAATTTGATTAACAAATTTAAACTAATTATTCATATGAATATGGACTTAGTTCGTAGATTAATTATCGTAATATTTTTATGTAAGTTTGCAATCTTCAACAACATTATTAAGGTAGTCCAAACAACATCCATTATTAAGGTAGTACAAAGATGATGATATTTGAGATTAAACATTGTTAAAGTAGATGGTATTTATTTTTGTGTTTTGTAAATATTGTTTTAGAATTTCAGGATAGGGTTGGCGTTGGATTTTCTAATTACATTTGAGATTTTTAAGGTATAAATATGTTTACGAATTTGAATTTGAGTTTGAGTTTGAGTTTATTGGTAGATTCTGGATATTGGTAGATTGGCCATACAGGGAGATTGGGTACATTGCTCTTCAAGAAGAGCTTTGGGAAGATTGGGTAGATTACTCTTCAAGAAGAGCTTTTATTTGAAGGTAATGTTCATATCAAGATTTTTTCAATAGTTTTATACATTGCCATATTGATTGCTTTTGATGTTTAGAATTATGATTCTAAATAAGTCTATTTCTATGCCTCTAGAATATTCTCACAAACAAAATGTAGATTAGGTTTAAGTTTCCACTAAACAATTTAACTGAATTATATATATATTGGGAGAGACATTGGGCAGATTGGGTAGATTAACATTAGGTTTACATTAGGTGATAGAATTTACCTCCTTGAAACACATATATGTAAAGAATTGTAATTAAGTATTTTGTAATATAAAAATAAATCATGATTCATGAACCCACTCCCGCACATCTAAGTAAATAATAAATATAACAATAAATAAATGAAGTTCTTTTTATACGATATTTGTTTTGGCCAATTTATTGTTCTGTATGATTTTTTTTCTTGAAACCTTCTTGTTTCTTGTTTATGTGCATTTCATTTTGTTTTTGTGCATTTCATTTCGTAGTTTGGTATTGGGTTGTGTAATTAGGATATTATGGCGCTAGTTTTTTTTAGTGAAATCTTTATTGAAATTAAAATTTTGATTTCCATACTTAGATTTTTAAATTTAGAATTTGATTAACAAATTTAAACTAATTATTCATATGAATATGGACTTAGTTCGTTTACGGATTTGAATTTGAGTCTGAGTTTATTGGCAGATTCTGGATATTGGTAGATTGGCCATACAGGGAGATTGGGTACATTGCTCTTCAAGAAGAAATTTGGGAAGATTGGGTAGATTACTCTTCAAGAAGAGCTTTTATTTGAAGGTAATGTTCATATCAAGATTTTTTGAATAGTTTTATACATTGCCATATTGATTGCTTTTGATGTTTAAAATTATGATTCTAAATAAGTCTATTTCTATGCCTCTAGAAGATTCTCACAAACAAAATGTACATTAGGTTTAAGTTTCCACTAAACAATTTAACTGAATTATATATATATTGGGCAGGGACATTGGGCAGATTGGGTAGATTACTCTTCAAGAAGATCTTTTGTTTCAAGATAATGTTCATATTAGGTTATGTTTGGTTAATATTAATATTGAGATTAGGTTGATGTACAATATTAATATTTACCTTTAAACAATGGTACCTTACATTAATATTGATTGGCTTTATAGTTTTATGCATTGTTTAAACATTAGATTTAGACAAGTTAAGATTATCATTAATATTAGATTTACATGAACTTTAGGTTATAGGTATTAGGTTATATTAATATTTACATTACATTGATGTAATATTTACATTACGTTATATTTGGTTAATATTAATATTTACATTACGTTGAATAATAATACTAAACATTGGTTTGAACATTAATAATAGACATTGATATTAAATACTAATACCTGAAACTCAAATTAGTACTAAACATCAATACCTTAAACAATAATACATTTTATTAAGTAATAAACAATAATACATGTCATGATAAACTTTTACATTATAAACAATAATACATTGAACATTATAAACATTATGACATAAACATTTATACATTTTTAAACCTAATATTTATACATTTATACATTATTAAAACTAATATTTAAACCTATTGTCTATTAATAGATACACATGTGTATGCTGCGTTAATATGGCTTTATATATACACATTAATATTGTATACAGTAACAATACATATGGCTTAATATATACAACTTGCTAGATACACATTAATAGATAGACATTAACATTAATATTAAACATTAAATTTATATGTTAGTATTAATAAAGTTTAGGTTTAAATATTAGGTTTACATATTAAATTTCAATATTAGGTTTACATATTAAGATTCAATATCCTAAACCATATATTTGATAATTTAACATATTTTTATATTCGCTTTAAGATTAGGTTAAACATTTGGTTAACATCTACGTAACTTTTTATAAAATACATAAGTGCATTGTAAACATATATAAAGTTTAACATTAGGAAAAATACATTGAGTAATAAACATTAGGATAGCCATTAAATAATACACATTACAATAATCGGTAAACATTATCAACATTAGGATAACCATTAAATAATAAACATTACGATAATCATTAAATAATAAACATTAGGGTAACCATTAAATAATAAACATTAGGATAACCATTGAATAATAAACATTACAATAATCGGTAAACATTATCAACATTAGGACAACCATTAAATAATAAACATTACGATAATCATTAAATAATAAACATTTGGGTAACCATTAAATATTAAACATTAGGATAACCATTAAATAATAAACATTACGATAATCGGTAAACATTATCAACATTAGGATAACCATTAAATAATAAACATTACGATAATCGGTAAACATTATCAACATTAGGACATAAACATTCATACAAATTTCTTTTCTAAATACATTTTTTCTGTATTTTGTTATATACAATTACTACTTCGAAATATTCAATATATAGCTATTATTGACTTTTTTTGTATTTGTTGGTTTTTCCTAATCTATAGTACAATGGATACTGCAATGGATCCTTCTACGTGGAGCTTTCTACCGGTTGAGATACTTCAAATGATATTTTTATGGCTTCCACTGTCTACATTATTTCGCTTCAAATCAATATCTAAGATGTGGAATGAAACTATATGCAACAATCTTGTTGGGAGATGGCACATGAAACATAGGGAAGAGATTGGTTTCTTAATTGAGGAATGCAATCTATATCGAGCTGAAGCTATGTGTCCGTACATTAATAACAAAGGTGTAATATAACGTCTTTGTATCCCATTCCCAAGCACATTATATACCCTTGAAGGTTCATGTGGTTGCCTTCTTCTGTTATCTATCCCTGATCCAAATCCTGTTTGTAAAAAATATTTTGTATTGAACCCTTTCACCAAAGTATGCACCTTTATAGGCTCTATTGAAATTGGTGATTGGGGCTTCTTCACCATCTTCAGAAACATTGGTGAAGCAAAATATGATTGGATACACATAAAACATGCTTTTGAGAGACAGGGGTCAAAATATAGTATGTGCAGCAGTATTAACAGGACCTGGAAAGATATAGACTTATCTAATGCAGAGCCCATACCTCCTAGGGATGGCATCTTTTATAAGGGAAAAATATACTAGTTGCATGTTGAGATGTTTATATCTGATGGAAGCCCAAGAATAAAAAACAAGCTATATTCCCTTGATATAGAGAAAAATAAGTGGGTTATCCATTTTGTCTATCGTGAATTTGGTAAGGGATCTATGTGTCTTGCGCTTCATCAAAATCGATTATTGTGGATTGTACATCATCGTTTCACTCTTGTGTGGTCTGGTGATATAATGCCCGATTTTTAACATGGTGTGCGGCCTCCTACACGGTCGAATGCATATTGGGAAGATGGTTGTGGAATGAGCTGGACACTCCTCAAAGACCTCACTACAGATATAAATAAGAAGTGCAATGGATATCTTCCATTCCGTACGATTGGGAACATTGTACTTATGTGCAACTTTGCCCAGATACCTTTGTTGTATTATGATTTGACAAGTCAAATGACAACACTTGTTGGAGTTGATGACTTGACAATGTCTGAACAAAATCGTATTTCCATGCCCAAAGACCATACTTTTAGTGACTTCATTCTTGGTGGGAATTTTTTCCCGCTGATCCCAGGCATTGACTCTGCATATGACATTCCCCTTCGCGGTTGATCTATGTTTGATTTATGTGGTTTTTCTTCACTTATTCAATAATTATTAATGGGAGCATATTTTTGTTTGTAATTAAATTATTGTTTACTGATGAGACAATAAATATATGGTTGCAGATTTTTTATTAATTTAATTTTGTGTAAATGATAAGGTCCGTTGACATTATAACATTTAATATGTATTACAAAATTTTCATATTTAAATTGCAATATATTTACATGAACATATTTACATTACAACAATTAAAATATTTATTGTTTCCATTGATGATTTCTATTTTTTTTTTGTGGTAGGCAGTTTCGTTCTTCGATATGGATCCATTTATTTGGTCTAAGCTTCCCTCTGAAATAATAGAGATGGTACTCCATCTTGGTTCAGTTTAGACTTGTTTCTAAGCATTGGGATGTTCTTCTCCGGAACCCTTCTTTTCTATCGACATGCAATCGGTTCTCAGAGAATAAATTTGGATTTCTGGTTCCCATGTTCAACTATGGAGAAAATTCGTTCAATGTTGCCTACCTAAGTGAAAAAGGTTGCATATCTCGTATTATTCTTCCATTTATAAAATCAAGATATGAAATTGAGTGCACAGCTGGATCCATGATTTTGTTTTCTTCACCGACTGGATGCCCATTTTCAAAAACATATTTTGTTGTCAATCCATTTACAAGGGAATTTAAGAAACTAGGATCTATATGGGTTGGCGATGGAGGTTTCTTCACCTTGGTGGAAAAAATAGGTTCTCAAAAATATGAATGGATTGTTCTAAAACACAGAGTTCCATCTAAGTTTTACATGTGTAGTAGCCTTGACACTTGCTGGAGGAGGACAAATATTCCTTACGGTGGCGTTACACCGCCTAAGCATGCAGTGTTCTACGAAAATAAATTCTATTGGTTGTATATAGATACGGAATATGAATAGTACCCTAAATATGAATACACTATCTATTGGTTGGATGTATTTCAAAATGATTTGGGTTTTTCATTTGTTCTGATCACTGACATACAATGTATGTCACTTGCGACATACAACAATCTGTTCGGATATCCACATTATCTATTTCGGGATACATCATCTATTTCAGGATCTTGCATGATCTATTTCAGGATATGATCTATTTCAGGATTCTGCATGCACAGGCATGCATCCCAGTCACCAGTTTGATGCCTCCAGCACCTTATCCACCTTCTTCTAGCACCCGGGAGCCACCTACCACAGAGTTTTAGCCCTCCTAAGCTAAAAGGCACCCACTTCTCACCTACTGCCAAAGAAGGGTGCACTTGTTCACCTACCACTGCAGTTCCACTTCAGTTACATTCAGTTAGCTCCGATTCTCCCTGATTTGAGGCTAGTTTCACTCCCGACTGACTGTATCACTTCCGTTTGACCTCCAGTTTGATTAGGTGACTTGTTCTGACTTCAGTTAGCCTCCCATGCGCCCCCACTGAGCCTCCAGATCCTATATCAGTGCTACACACTTCAGTTACATTTATTACACTCAGTTAGACTCAGTTTGACACCTGGATGACTGGTTGTTGTGATTGATGAGCACCACCGATGATTGATGAGGACTCCTAGATAGAGTCAAGCTACTCCATTCTATGATTCGAATGACCTCCTTAGGCAATTCGAATTGCTCAGTCATTGTGACAGTTTGTATTGTAATTCATTCACCCTTTCTGGGATAGAGAGCACTGCTGCATGTTTTGCACAGTTTTGCACCATATTTTCTATGTTCATCTGTTGTGATTGATTTACTTGTTCATTAGATCTGCTGTGACTAATTTTACATGGTATCAGAGCCATGAAAGGGACAAGATTTCTTTTCTACAGGTGTTCTACATGAAGAGAGAGCAATCTTTGCTCACAAAAATATTTCAGCAGCGGCATGCAAAATCTCATGTGCATTCGCTCATGTGCATGCAAGGCTGAAAACATAGTGTTTGTTTGTGTGTGATTTGTAGGTTTCTTACTTCCTCCATGTGCATTCGCTAATGCAAAGATGGAGACTTCTTCTTCACAAAATATTCTCACTTCATTCAACTATGATGAATGGAAACCAAAGATGATTGCATTCTTGAAGAGACAATGTCTTTTTGATATGTGCATTGGTAATACAAGAGTTTTTGATTCCGATGAAGAGGAGAATGATTGGCTCAATGATTGTGATAGAGCTTTTGGATCAATATGTCTTGCTATGTCTCCTTGTATGCGCTACCTCAGTAAGACTGCTGAAAATCCAAGTGATCTATGGGTCCAACTTGACAGAGAATTTGGAAAGCAGGAAGAAGAGGATCATGCTAGCTTTTTGGAGAACAAGCCCAGTGAGATCTCCTTATGTGTTCTTTCCGATCATGTGTTGGCCTCAACAATTGTTCAAGATGAAGAAGAAACTGTAGATTCAACACTCATTCTCTCAAAGTCTTCTATTTCGAATTTTGAGCAAGATAAACAAGCTCATACTCTAGATTCCGAAGAGGTTCTTGAATCCTCTCTTTCACATGAGTTTGCCGGCATGCAGAATAATGATCTACTTGATGTTTTGGAGGTAAAATCTGATTTTGGAGGTGAAGCATTCGCCCTCCTTGATTGCATGCCTTCTATATACTTATGTTCTATCATTTGCAAAGTTTCTCAAAGTTTTAATGAAGATGAAGAGCACTACCATTCGCTTGAGTTCAATTCTCATGCACTTTTTGCTGATTTTGGTTTTGATCTCACCCTTGTTGGTTCAAAGGAGATCTCAAGAAACAATTCATCTATTTTTGGAGCTGATTTAACTTCTATTGATAAGAAGTTCAAGTTTCAAGATCTATTTGATCCGATTGGAGCTATTCCTACCTCACTTGGTTCGAATCACAGGTTCCAGGATCATCCTCATATTTTCAGATTTGCTCTCACCTTTTTCGGTATGAAGAGCAAGTTCTTAAAGTCTCCACATTCGATTGCATCCACTGATGGAGAATTCAAGCACATGTTTTTGGAGCATGATCCATTTACTCCCAAGAGTAAGATACCTCCAGACATATCTACTTGATTTTGGAGCAGTTAAATCTTTTGGTGTACTACAGTCTATTTTGAGGGGGGGTATTTTTCCCATGAGGTTTTCCCCATTTCCTCGGTTTATTGACTGTTATTTTTTTTTGGATTATTGTATTGGGGTGACCTTTGGTCTTAGTTACCAGGGCCCCACATTATTTTAGTTGGCACATCATAGTCTAGCTTGAGGGGGGGTGTTCGGATATCCACATTATCTATTTCGGGATACATCATCTATTTCAGGATCTTGCATGATCTATTTCAGGATATGATCTATTTCAGGATTCTGCATGCACAGGCATGCATCCCAGTCACCAGTTTGATGCCTCCAGCACCTTATCCACCTTCTTCTAGCACCCGGGAGCCACCTACCACAGAGTTTTAGCCCTCCTAAGCTGAAAGGCGCCCACTTCTCACCTACTGCCAGAGAAGGGCGCACTTGTTCACCTACCACTACAGTTCCACTTCAGTTACATTCAGTTAGCTCCGATTCTCCCTGATTTGAGGCTAGTTTCACTCCCGACTGACTGTATCACTTCCGTTTGACCTCCAGTTTGATTAGGTGACTTGTTCTGACTTCAGTTAGCCTCCCATGCGCCCCCACTGAGCCTCCAGATCCTATATCAGTGCTACACACTTCAGTTACATTTATTACACTCAGTTAGACTCAGTTTGACACCTGGATGACTGGTTGTTGTGATTGATGAGCACCACCGATGATTGATGAGGACTCCTAGATAGAGTCAAGCTACTCCATTCTGTGATTCGAATGACCTCCTTAGGCAATTCGAATTGCTCAGTCATTGTGACAGTTTGTATTGTAATTCATTCACCCTTTCTGGGATAGAGAGCACTGCTGCATGTTTTGCACAGTTTTGCACCATATTTTCTATGTTCATCTGTTGTGATTGATTTACTTGTTCATTAGATCTACTGTGACTAATTTTACACAATCAACTTATCTGCATTCTCTTTAATGGTTCAACATCAGTTTGGACTATTCAAGAAGTAGAAAATTTTCAATTCGGTCAACCATGTTCTCAATGGACAGAGGACAATTTTGAGGACGATTGGGGATTCAGATGGAACCTGTTGTGTCACATTTCTATGGATATAAATAGCAAATGCTTTGGCTATCTTCCATTACAAACAGTGAATGGGGTAGTTCTTTTTGGAAAGAATGCTCAACTTCCCTTCCTATTATATCATCTGACAAGTTACCTCTGTATCCCAATAAGATTTATAATGTATCAATGCTGGAGATTTTTGGCTCTCCCTTCCCATTGCTTGACAACTTCAATGATTTCATTGAAAATGGAACTATTTTTCCGCTTGTTCCGAACACGGATTCTATTGAGCAAATTCCACCATTGAGTGAAGATATCATAACTTAGGATGGTAGACCACATTCAAGTGGTCAACTATTTTTTACATGTAATAACCATTTATACACATTTTGTTTTATGGAATAAAATATATTCTCCATTCACTGTGTGCTTGCCAATATGTTTGTTCTATTATCCCAATTTTCTGATATGCATCTATATTTTCAAAACACATTTTTAAATGTGTTTCCGATGCCTTTCCATCTATGCTTTTCTTTAACATGTGTCTAATTGGATTTCTACAAATTAGTATCAAATACATTCATATAGTTTTATTTTATGGTCATCTTCACATTATTGTATAATATTTGTTCCTCTCTTGATTTGTAGAAATGTCATATGAAGGGACAAGTAAACGTAATAGGAAACGCACTTTGTCTCCAGCGTCACGTGAAAGAGAAAATGAACGTCAGCGTTTACGGTATCATCAAATAAAGACGCAATAAATGAACGACGAAGGGCTCAATATCGTAGAAGTAGGGATGGTGTTATAATTGAAAATGAATTTCCCGATAGCCGTAAGTATCGGAGTTTAGCTCATATAATGCAAATAAAATTTCCTATTCCTATTCTTCCATAGTCTCCTAACAACAATATTTTTCTCCGTGAAACATCTCGTGTTCTAGAAGATGATCGTTCACATAATGTAGATACAAACCATATTTCTCACTCTTCCATCGGTGCAAATGATGCATGTGAGCATGTACATGTGTTGCAAAACATGCACACTGAACATATTGATGTTCCTCAACAAATACCTCCATCTCCAGTTGTGGGTGATAGCAATATGCTTGGAGATACGAACGGTATTTTTCAAGCTTGAGATGAACATGTTGTTCTCCAATGAACTGAATCAGCTATCCCTCATACTATTTTGCTTGGAACGACAAAGGTATTAAACACAACATCCATATTGAATATTATTGAAATAGTTGATAATTGTTAACAATTTGCTAGAAAATTGTGCCTTTCCTGATTTATCATTGCAAGCAGGGAACTATTCAATGTAATTCAGTTAATGACGGAGTGCAATCTCATCGAACAATGAATGTTCGAAGTGAACCAGGACCATCTTATTAACGTCCTCCACTGTAACCTCGAGATGAACATGTTGTTCTCCAACGAACTACATCGGTTATCCCTCATACTATTTCGCTCGGAACGACAAAGGTATTAAACACAACATCCATATTCAATATTATTGAAATACTTGATCATTCTTAATGATTTGATAAAATTTCTTACCTTTTTCTAATTTATCCTTGCAAGCAGGGAACTGTTGAATGTAATTCAGTTAATGACGGAGTGCAATCTCATCGAGCAATGAATGTTCCAAGTGAACCAGGACCATCATATTACTGTCCTCCACTTCAACCTGGACCCTCGAATTGGCAAGAAAATGTAAATTTTATATCGACAATATTTCATATTTTTTTTACGTCTCTACTTATTATTATGTACACTTTTAATTTTTCCATTCATGACTCTTATTGTATTGCGTTTCCAGGAGACCATACAATGCAATCAACTTCGAGAAATTCCATCCACAAGTTTTAGAAAAAGAAATTTTCGTGCTTATGCAACCATTCCTCCTCCGCATGCCACTCTGCCTAGATTTCGTACGCATGGAGAAAATGAACATGTTCTCCATCGTTTTGGTAGCAACATGATCGCAGTTCATAAAAAATTTCGACAAAGGATTGATGTCTTGTCTACTGTGACAATGTGCTATGTTTGTCATGAATCTTATCCCGGAGTACAAGTTAGCAGACAATCTGATGGTCCTATTTGTAAAAGGTGTAAGGGTGAACGAGGTTCCCATCGTTTCTCTCATTGGAATAACATGGATCCTGGTGAACAACCTCATGTTCTAAGAGTACTTACCCAAGTAGAAGAAATGTTAATAGCACGAGTTAATCCAATATTGCAAGTGACACATGCTCGTGGTGGGCAATATAAATATAGTGGCCACACTATTAGCTTTCCACAAGATATTTCAACTATTGCAAAAAGGCTTCCACGACGTGTTGAAGACCTTGACATCATAATTGTGAGGAGACATAATGCAAAAGGTAACTATTATGATTGTTATGTGAAAAAATCACGTGTGATGGATGCATTGCAGTACAAAATTGCAATGGACAAATACTATAGGGATGTTGAAATCGACATGGAATCAGTTGCTTCTCTTCCTGAAAGACCAACTGATGTGTCCGACAGGCTTCGATTTGTTGATAGTGAAATTGAAGAAATTGCCAATAATGATGAGGACATTCAAGGGTTCGACACTGTTCATTTACACTCTCATCCTTCTTCATTTGCTGTTCGACAACCAAATGCACGAACAGAAGTTGAGGAAATAAGAGCGTTTATTGAAAATGATAATTCAGGACCTCCGCAGCCATTAGACTGGCAAGATATTGGTATGTCTCCAGTTAATGAATACAACACAGAGGGTTTATTTGACATGGCATTCCCTACTTTGTACCCAAATGGTGATGCTGATTGGTTGCATCCACGGGTTTGCGACATTCGTCTCCATGAATATGCATTGCATCTACTCAGATACTTTGATCAAAGATTTGGTAGCCATCCACGCTTCCGTTATTTCTTGCTAAACATGATTATGCGTCATCGTAGCCAAGCAACTGCTGCAGTATTTGTACATAAGAATATAGATGACAATGCACCTATAACAATTCATGACTTGCGTCAAAAACTAAATGATTTGCCAAACAATAAGTTGGCTGAGCATCTCATGCGTTTTGGTTCTACCCTCAGAGGTACAAGGTCGTATTGGACAAAGTGTCGTTCTGAACTCACTGATATGATCACTCAGTTGGGTTGTCCAACATTGTTTTTTACTTTGAGTGCGGATGACACAAAGTGGCCTGACTTACATAATTTGATGCCAAGAAACACACACTCAGCTTCCTTAAATGAACACCATAGAAGAATTCAAAATGTTATCCAATACCCCCATATTGTGGCAATGTTTATGCACCAAAGGTTTACTATCTTTCACGAAGAAGTCATCCAAAAATATATTGGAGCAAAAGATTTCTGGTACAGGTCTGTTTTGTTACTTTTATCTTATATAGATCGAATTGAAATTAAATGCACCATTTCAAATATATTTACTTTATATTTTCTTTGTTTAGGTATGAATGGCAACATAGAGGCTCGGCCCATGTGCATGGTGTCCTATGGCTAGAAGGGGCACCTAACATGGATTTGTTAGATTGGTCGAACCCGTCTGCTGTGGATGATGCGAAGATTTTCTTTGATAGATATGTAACTGCATGGAATCCACATGATGCTCACCAAAGGAACATATTTGTTCCTCGAAGCATCAATGATGATCCTTGCTTGTTGAACACGAGACAAATTTTCTCTTCCAATCCTTCAGATGATTACGAACACTTATTGAATCATGTCCAACGACATACAAAGTGCAGTTTAGATTCTTGTTTGAGAAAAAAGGGGTCTATACTCACCTGTCGCTACAATGACCCATGGGAGGTTCGCAATGAATCTAGATTATTCATAGATGAGAAAGGTCGAAAAAAATATCCGCCTGCACGTAATGATGATAGGGATAATGTTCATAATGTTGATCTTCTTGCACTGTGGCGTGCTAATGTTGATTGTCAACCTGTGCTTTGTACACATGCTGTAACGAACTATATTGGTAAATATGCTTCGAAGTCAGAAAAGAGGTCTGAAAGTTATCAAGACATGTTGACAAGAATTACAGATTCATCTATCTCTGAAGATCCAGCTTTGTGTGCATACAGAAGATTCCTTGCCGAGACGATTGTTGAGTGTGACATTGGAGCTCAAGAAACATGCCATATGTTGCTAAAGCTACCTCTTCTGATTTGTAGTCGAAAGTTTTTTTCCCTACCTGTTGGTAAGAAGGTATTCCGGAAAATTTCTACAAATGGTCTTCAGTGTTCATCTCAGAACACATTTGTTCATATATATCAACAACGACCAAATTTTCTTGAACATTTGTCAATGATAGAAACAGCAAGATCTTGGTCCTTTGATGCCCAACGTAAGAATGATCAGTGGAAACCTAGGGATGTGCATGCCATTGTTCGAGTTTGGCCAAGATTTTACTCCACTCCCAGTGAGGATTCAGATGAGTTTGAAACCTTCTGCTTCACTGAGTTACTTTTGTACAAGCCATTCCGCAACATCTCCACAGATATAGGTGCTTCAACTGAAATGGTCATTGAAAATTGGAGTAATTTTTGATATCGAGCATGGCATGTTAATCGGCACCCTTTTCCATCTGATCATGTTGAAGAAGAAGAAGAGGATTCCCATGGGCAAGCAGTCAATGATGATGATGAATTTGAAGAATGGAATATTTTATCTCGAGTGGTTCCTACAAACAATGTCGAGGCTTCTGACCTTCAAACTCTTGGCGGAAGGGACTTTGATTTGTCTTTTAATTGGGAGGAAATAACAACTTCAAATCCTATTGCAGAAGAGGTCGTGGAATTTATAAGGAATGCTCAATCAAGGGGTATTGTTGGTGACCATTATGATAATACATTTTACTCTCCCTCTTCCATCTCAGCAAAACAAAGACTTGCTTTTGACATAATTTTATAGCATTCAGTTGAATATGGAAATTGTGAACCTCTCCAAATGATTATTCAAGGAACTGCTGGCACTGGAAAGTCTTACCTTATTCATTGTATTTGTCATGCTCTTTCTGCTTCGACATCTACTGGAAAAATTCCATTGCTTTTGCTTGCTCCAACAGGAGTAGCTACTTTTAATATTCATGCAAAGACAATACACTCAGCTTTAAAAATCCCTATCAAAGATATGAAAGCACTGCAAGGCCAATCTCTAGCAATATTTCAAGAAGAAATGAGGGATATTCGTTACATTTTGATTGATGAAATGAGCTTCATAGGATCAAGGTTTATCATGCAGATAGATTCTCGATTGCGAGAAGCATTTCCTGAGAATAAATCTATTCCTTTCGGTGGCAGATCGATCATTCTTGTTGGTGACATTTGTCAATTGCCTCCAGTCAAAGATAAGCCTTTGTATGCAGGTAATACAACGGGGAAAGTTTTGTGGAAAAGATTCAATATTGTTGTCACTTTGGATACAGTATTTTGACAGAAAGGTGATGATCATAGACAAACATCTTTTCGGAGACTGTTAACTAACATAAGAAATGCAGAACCGCTTCTTGATGATTGGGATCTTCTTATGTCGCGAGTTGATTCCAAGTTAGATCCAACAGAAAGGAGTTTATTTCATTCAGAAATTCATTTGTTTGCAACAAATAATTTGGTCACCCTACATAATAGGATCATGTTGAAATCTTTAAATTCTCCAATTGCACGATGTGTTGCTGAGCATACAAGGTGCAAGGAAATTGATGTTGCCGACGATGAACAATTAGACTGTGAAGTCCTCTTATGCCTAGGTCAGCGTGTCATGTTGACATGTAACTTATGGGTTGAAGCTGGATTAGTGAATGGTGCACTAGGTTGCATTCAAAACATTTTCTATATGCCTGACACAAAACCTCCTCTCCTTCCAATGTACACTACTGTTCTTTTCGATAAGTACATTGGTGCTCCATTTGATATAAATAATCCAAAAGTTGTACCAATAACACCTGTTATTAGAGGAAATCGTAAGCAAATTCGACTGAAGATGGAATGGGCCCTTACTATTCACAAATCACAGGGTTTGACTTTAGAACGAGCCACAATTGATATTGGGAGCACAGAGAGGCAAGGCCTGACCTTCACAGCCATATCAAGAGTTAGATCAATAGATGGCTTGCGCATATCACCGCCTTTCTCTTTTGAGCGTTATTTGAAGATGAAAAATGGTGCATTTGTAATGATAAGGAAGAAATAAGAGCATTGCTTGAACTCATTGTCATTGTGACATCCTTTAAATAAATTTTCATTCATCGTTTCAAGTTACTATTCCTATTTTTATCTTTTCATATCTTTTGTAATACCTTTGTTTCCTCTGTTTTTGCCTAACTGTTACTTTAATGAAATGTACATCTTATCTCATATTCAATGTTTGTTTACATATCTTGATTTTGCACATTATTGATGCCAGATCCTCTAAAATTATATTTGCTCTAAAATTATATTTACATATCTGTATTGTTGTATTTGCTTATTTGTAAGTTATGAAACTTGGATGATTCATTCATATTAAACATGTTGAATGTTTACATATCAGCATTGTTGTAGTTGCTTATTTGTAGGTTATGAAACTTGGATGATTCATTCATATTAAACATGTTGAATGCTTGTTTGTAGAAATTTTTTTACTTTGTTAAATATACTATAACCCAAAAAAATATGTTTACCTGTATAGTTATAGAAAATGCATATGTTTCGAAATTTTCCTCTACTTTAGATGAAATAAAGCAGCAGCAAAGCTTCATCATGTACTTTAAAAACAAGATCAGTAGGAAAAATGGATTTGAATGCCATCTATTTGATCATCTCCTTCTCTTCTTATCAAAGATGAAGGAAATACTTGAAAATTTCCTACATCTTTGTCAAAGAGAGGTTGTTCGAAAGATTCGTAGAGAATGGTTGCAACGACAAAGGGGTCGTTCTGTTAGCATTGATGTTAATTGGTGTTGCATTTGTCATAGATCAGGTTGTGATTTGATTATCGTGAAAGATTTAGAAGATACAAGTATGTTTACATTTATTTCTTCTATTATCGTTAATGATTGCTTTATCCATTTTCAATTCATTATAAAAAGTACAATTAATGAATAATATTTTCATACTACATTGGTTTCTTCATGCAGAGTCATTGAAAATGGATCTTCGTCTAAATTTCATTGGGCTTCTGATGAGATAAGGAAACACATGGAATTTATTCAATATTTACATAATTCTGTCACAGACGTGATTGCATCTAGATGTCACCTTTTCAATTATACACTTCATTTCTTTTCTACGCTCAGGGCATCACTTTTCCAAATTGAACATATTTGTTGACACCATGGGGTTGATGTTAATTGGTTTTGTATATGTCATGGATGTTGCAATTAAATATGTCTCAGAGTTTTCTTGTATATTAATTTTGACAGTGATGATGTTATATTTGAAATAAGGATGTTAACTTGTTTCAAAGTCTGAATTTTAATTTCAAATTTTTAACTTCTCTTCTTAGACATGTTTTATAATTCCAAATAACGAATTTTTTAATAGAGTTTGTAATAGTTATGTGTTGGTTGATGTGGGATTGCCTCAGTACAGATTTGTCATACTTGAAATATGGTGATGTTAAAGTCAATGCAATATTAAATTTTGCATTTTATCTTTAATTTAAAAATATTCAATTTCAATAACACGAAAAAAAAAAAAAAAACTTTTACTAATTTATGCATGATACATTTTTTAATATATTTTAAATAAGGTCTATTATAAAATAAAATCAAAAGTAAATTGGTTTTATTGCATTCATTCTTTACTTTAAAATTGCCCCTATGACACAATCAAGCAGTATTACATGACAATAATATTTAAGTTCTCCATATACATTAGCAACTATTTGATACTACTATTTCACCATTCATTATATGTACCTTAAAATTTTCAATTTCAATAATGCAGAAAATAAATATTCTATTTCTTTAAAATAATTTTACTAATTTATAAATAATACATTTTTAAATATATTTTAAATAAGGCATATTATAAAATACACTGAAAAGAAAATTGGTTTGATTGTATTCATTCTTTACATTACAATATTCCCAATGACACTATCGAACTCAAACAAAATCGACAGTATTATGATTGGAATGCAATAATAGTATTACATGACATTACACTCAACTCATTCAATCTATTTTATTTAACATGAAAATATGACATAATATAAAAATGTTCGATATACATTACTAAAGTGATAAATATATATAAGCCAGTCATTTGTTTCATACTATAAAAGCCAATCATTTGTTTCATTATATGTACCTTAAATTTTCAATTTCAATAATGCAGGAATTAAATAATCTGTTTCTTTAAAATTATTTTACTATTTTATACATAATATTTTTTAAATATATTTTAAATAACTTATATTATAACATACAATCAAAAGTTGGATGGTTTAGCTGTATTCATTCTTTACTTCAAAATTCTCCCAATGGCGCTATCGAGCTGAAACAAAACCTGCAATATTATGATTGGAATGTCATAATGGTATTACATGACATTACATTAAAGTGCTCCATATACATTAATAAAGTGATAAAGCAATATGGAAAGCCTTTTATACTACTATTTGAATATACATGTCTTGTAATCAATGTTGTCATTCACATTCTTTCATCTACTTACTTTTTCATTATATGTACCTTAATGAAGAAAATAAATATTCTATTTCTTTCAAATATTTGTACTATTTTATACATATTGGTTTTACTATATTCATTCATTACTTTAAAATTGTCCCAATGACACTATCGAGCTCAAACAAAACCTGCAATATTATGATTGGAATGTTATAATGGTACTGTGTGACATTACGCTTACCTTATTCAATCTATTTTATTTAACATGCAAATATGGCATAATATTAAAGTGCTCCATATACATTTCTAGAGTGATCAAGCAACATAGCAATTATTTGATACTACTATTTCACCATACATGTATTTTAATACACCAGGCAATATTATAATTGGAATGTCATAATAGTATTACATGACATTACACTCAACTCGTTCAATATATTTTATTTAACATGAAAATATGGCATAATATTAAAATGTTCGATATACATTGCTAAAGTGATAATTCTATACAAGCCAATTATTTGTTTGATACTACTATTTCAACATTCATGTATTTTAATGTATGCAAGTTTCTTTCTTGTACTTGGTTTTTCATTATTTGTACCTTCAATTTTCAATTTCAATAATGTAGAAATTGAATAATGTGTTTCTTTAAAATTATTTTACTATTTTATACATAATATTTTTTTTTAATATATTTTAAAGTTATTCAGTTTGAGTGTATTTATTCTTTACTTCAACATTGTCCCAATGGCATTATCGAGCTCAAACAAAACCTGCAATATTATGATTGGAATGTGATAATGGTATTACATGACATTACATTAAAGTGCTCCATATACATTACTAAAGTGATAAAGCAATATGGCAATTATTTGATACTACTATTTGAATATACATGTCTTTTAATCAACGTTGTCATTCTTCAACTTACTGTTTCATTGTAAGTGCCTTAACATTTTCAATTCAAGTAATGCAAAAAAAAAAATCTATCTCTTTAAAATTATTTTATTGATTCATACATAGTACATTTTTAAATGTATTTTAAACAAAACCTGTAATACTATGATTGGAATGTCATAATGGTATTACATGGCATTACACTCAACTCATTCAATCTGTTTTATTTAACGTGAAAATATGACATAATATTAAAATGTTCAATATACATTACTAAAGTGATAAAGCAACATAGCAATTGTTTGTTTGATACTACTATTTCAACATTCATGTATTTCAATCTATGCAAGTTTCTTTCTTTAAATAATTTGTTTCTTTAATAATTCACATTCTATTTCTTTCTTTAAATAATCTGTTTCTTTAAAATTATTTTACTATTTTATAGATAATATTTTTTTAAATTGTCCCAATGGCACTATCAAGCTCAAACAAAACCTGCAATATTATGGTTGGAATGTGATAATGGTATTGCATGGCATTACATTAAAGTGCTCCATATACATTACTAAAGTGATAAAGCAACATGGCAAAACATTAAACTGCTCCAATGTTGTTATTCTTCAACTTAATTTTTCATTATAAGTACCTTAATATTTCACATGATCCAAAACCTTTTACTAAAATTGAAATAGAAAAATACAAAGGTCTCATTTGTAGATTGTCATATAAAATTGCAAACAACCTATCTCGGATAAAAAAAATTCTCTCCTTTTTATAATGTCAATGAATTTTTTCGAGTATGTTTAAACATGGTTAGAGTTATTATTAATATAACTTCATATAGATTATTTATTAATTATTTATATTAAAATTAATAATTATTACTATAAGCCACATTACCACTTTCATATTAATATTAATATTATAATAATTTTATCAATTATTTATTCTGATTTGAATAAACATAATTTTTATTAATTATATTTACAATTATAATTATATTAATAAATATAATTATAATTATAATAATAGTTTTAATAATTTTTATAAGCCAGATTATTATTATAAACCACATTAATTAATAATTTTTAATAATTAATTAATATTATAATTTTTGTTATTATTTTAATTTAATATCAATTCATTATTAACTATTAATATTAATATAATAATTAATTATAAAAATACTAAATATATATTATTATAATAATAATACTAATTATATATTATTATAATTATTACTTATTAAAATACTAATTATATTATTATAATTATTGATTATTAAAATACTAATTATTATTCTTATTTATTATAAGAAATTGTTGTTGTTAATTAGATATGACTTAACTATATATACTTTAATTAATAATTTTTATTTACTATGATTTAATTATTATTAATTAATTAATATTATAACTATTTTTATTGTTTACATTTTATATGGATTTATTATTAATTATTAATTATTAATTAATTAATATTATAATTATTATTATTGTTTAAACTTAATATTGATTAATTATTCATTATTAATCATTATATTATAAATAATTATTATAAGTTATATTATCGCTTTAATATCAATATTGATATTAAAACTATTAAAATTAATTATAATAATTATAATTTATATTGTTTATTATTATATTTATATTTTTACTAATAATTATAGATATGATAATAATTTTAATTATAACTATAACAACAATTATAATTATCATTATTGTTATTATAAATATTATTATAATACTAATTGTTATAATAATAATAATTATAATAATTATAATTACAATTGTATTTATAATACTAATTTCATTAATAATTATTATTATTACAATTATTATTATTATTATTTTAAACTAATTATAATAATATTAATATTTATAATATTATAATTATAATATTTATAATATTATCATAATAATAATAATAATATTGTTTTTATTATTATTATTATTTATTATAATAAATATTAATAATGTTAGTTATTATTATTACTATTAATATTATAATAATTTGTTATTAAATATTAATATACATAATCAATATTATAATATTACTAATAATAATAAAAGACTAAAAATTATAGTAATAATATTAAAAATTATTATTATTATTATAATACTAATAATTACAATAATAATATTAATATTTTACACGATCCAAAACCTTTTACTAAAATTGAAATATAAAAATACAAAGGTCTCATTTGTAGAATGTCATATAAAATTACAAACAACCTATCTCAGATAAAAAAAATTCTCTCCTTTCTATAATATCAATGAATTTTTTCGAATATGTTTAACCATGGTTAGAGATATTACTCCTACTACTGCTAGAATATGTTAATAATAATAATTATTATTAATTATTATTATAGTTTTTATTATTAATATAACTTCATATGGATTATTTATTAATTATTTATATTAAATTTAATAATTATTATTATAAGCCACATTACCACTTTCATATTAATATTATATAATATTATAATAATTTTTTCATTATTTATTCTCATTTGAATAAACACAATTTTTATTAATTATAGTTATAATTACAATTATATTACTAAATATAATTGTAATAGTATTTTTAATAATTTTTATAAGCCACATTATTATTATAAGCCACATTAATTAATAATTTTTAATAATTAATTAATATTATAAATTTTGTTATTATTATAATTTAATATCAATTCATTATTAACTATTAATATTAATATTAATATTATAATTAATTATATGCCATATTAATTATTAAAATACTAATTATTATTCTTATTTATTATAAGAAATTGTTGTTGTTAATTAGATATGGCTTAACTATATATGCTTTAATTGATAATTATTATTTACTATGATTTAATTATTCATTATTAATTATTATTAATTAATTAATATTATAAGTATTATTATTCTTTAAATTTTATATAGATTTATTATTAATTTTTAATTTTTAATTAATTATTATTATTATTATTAGTATTATTATTATTATTATTTAAACTTAATATTAATTAATTATTAATTATTAATCATTATATTATAAATAATTATTATAAGTTATATTATTGCTTTAATATCAATATTGATATTAAAACTATTAAAATTAATTATAATAATTTTATTTATAATAATTATAATTTATATTATTTATTATTCAATTAATATTTTTTATTATTAAATTTATATTTCTACTAATAATTATAGATATGATACTACTTTTAATTTTAATTATAATTATAACAATAATTATAATTATCATTATTGTTATTATTAATATTATTATAATACTAATTGTTATAATAATTATAATTATTATAATTACAATTGTATTTATAATAATAATTTCATTTCTAATTATAATTATTATTATTTTAATACTAATACTAATACTAATAATAATTATAATTGTAATAATTGTAATAATAATAATTATAATAATTATAATTATAATTTTTTTTTTATAATAAATATTAATAATGTTAGTTAGTATTATTACTATTACTATTATAATAATTATTTAGTAAATATTAATATACAGAATCAATATTATAATATTACTAATAATAATAAAAACCAAAAATTATAGTAATAATAATAAAAATTATTATTATTATACTAATCATTATAATCATAATATTATTAATAATTATACTATTAACATTTGTAATAATAAAAATAATTTTTTTTATAATAAATAATAATTAAAATTGAATAATTCTTTCCGGCAGGCCGACCATCAACTAGCAAGCCATATTAATAATTAATATGGCTTATATACGCCGATCGGCGTATATCAACCGTATTTAAATGTGTGGCCATGGTTGATATACGCCGATCGGCGTATATAAGCCATATTAATTATTAATATGGCTTGCTATTTTATTTTGATGGTTGAATATCTTCAAGGTTTTAAATGGTTAATTTATTTTGATTGTTGAATATCATGTTTAGTAGACAGTAATTTGATGTATGATATTTCTCCAGACACGTTTCTAGGCATGACAACCCATTTCCATCCAAGGGAGTATCGAGTACCAGCTCATAGTCATCAACGTGTTGTTCATCCAATTCCAGTTATTTTCTCATTTATTTGAGATGAACAAAAGCATTGTTCATGGGGGAGATGTTGGAGGAGGTTAGGTCAGCCGCCCAACTAGGTCCTCCGTTTGACCATTTCAGAGAACATGTCAAACCGTCATGGGCCAACCCTTCTTCTGCCCACTAATATTTTCATAATAGCTCTAGACTGCAAGAAGGGTGGTTCGATACTCCTTGTGTTCACCGTTGTGGATACTGGTTTTCACAATCAACTACTAAAAGAATGGGGCTGATCCTTCTTGTTGGCAATCAGAAGTCAGGATAAATATTGTTTACATGTTATAACATAGGCAATGTCCCGATCCCTGCCACATACTGCGGAAGTCAGTAGTGGGGAAATGTTGTCCAAACCTTCGTAGATTAATTGTTTTTCATTTCCCTTTTAAATGAAGGGTCGGCCAGCCCTTCTTGTACTACTCTAATTGAATTTCTTTTGAACTTTCGAAGCTCTTAGTCGCTTTCCGCATCATTGCTTTAGAAGGACTTTGGTTGAGTTGTTTGAAGGAATATTTGTCCACATCTTTTACAATAAATTGGAGAAATGATCTTCTATTGTACATAAGAATCCTTTCATGGTTTTCCTTTATCGACCTAGACTTATTAATATTCATGTAATGCAATACAGAGGAATTTTTTGCAGCGAGCATTCTTTTCCTCCATACCGACAAAATTCCTTTCTTCAGGGTTGTCGCGGTATCAATTCCGGAACGATTAGAAACATCATACGAGGGAAAAACACACCCTTGCTTCGCATAGGAAATCGGATCTAAATCGGGGCCACTTTTCATTAGATCTGGTCAATAATTACAAACCATAAGATCAAGCTCAACAAATCATACAGAGATAACAAATAAAATTTATTAAAGAGTATTGATTGGATTTTTCTTATCTCTTCTTTTCCACGAGACCAAAGCATTTTGACCATAATTAAACGGATACCTTTCCTTTTTTTTAAATTGCCATGCAATGAAGGGGTGGCCGACCCTTCTTGTACCAAGTATTCTTTTCATAATAGTTCTAGACTGAAAGAAGGGTCGGCCGATAATAGTTGTAGGTGAACTCCTGAATAATATATGTGTTCACAATTTTATACTAAACAAAGGGGCGGCTGATCCTTCTTGTCGGAGGTCGGAAGTTGGGATAAATATTGTTTATATGTTATAACTTAGCCAATCTCCATTCCCCACTATTTACTGTGGAAGTCCAGAGTCAGGAATTGTTGTCCCATCCTGTAATCTGCATTGCAGGTTGCAGGATAGCGGAATTGATGGAATGTCTTAAGAAAATTACATATCCGCAATATATTTGCGTCTTCGGAAAAGGCGATGAATCCTCATGCGGGGTGCAAGAAGGGTCGGCTGATCCTTCTTGTGCCGAGTATTCTGTTCAAAATAGTTCTACGCTACAAGAAGGGTCAATCGATCCCAACTATTCATTGCGGAAGTCGGAAGTCTGGAATTGTTGTCGCAGTCTAAGCGGTTGAATAGTTTTGCCATTCACTCATAAATGAAGTGTTGGCCGACCTTTCTTCTACCCAGTATTCTGTTCAAAATAGTTCTAGACTGCAAGAAGGGTCTGTCGATCCTTTTTGTTTTCACCATTCTGGATATAGTACATGTGAATGGTTGGATATAGTTGTTCACAATTTTATAATAAACAAAGGGGTGGCCGATCCTTCTTGTCGGAGGTCGGAAGTCGAGATAAATATTGTTTATATGTTATAACTTAGCCAATCTCCATTCCTCACTATTTACTGTGGAAGTTGGGAGTCGGGAATTGTTGTCCAATCATGTAATTTGCATTGTGGGTTGCGGGATAGCAGAATTGATGGAACGTCTTAAGAAAATTACGTATCCGCAATATATTTGCGTATTCGGAAAAGGCGATGAATCCTCATGCGGGGTGCAAGAAGGTTTGGCCGACCTTTCTTGTGCTGAGTATTCTATTCAAAATAGTTCGGGATAGTGGAATTGATGGAACGTTTTAAGAAAATTATGTATCCGCAATATATTTGCGTCTTTGGAAAAGGCGATGAATCCTCATGCGGGGTGCAAGAAGGGTCAACCAAAAAAGGCCCCAGAAATAATTCCTTAAAATTTTGAACTTCAAGGACCATCTGTTGTGCCATGTCTTCTACTTCTTTAACACGATCATGCTTGCCAATAACTCTTCTTGCCAAAATGATGATTGATGATCTATCTTTGATTCCAAAACTCTGCATATCGAATTGGGTTATAGTTTTTAACAAACTGACTGTATTCCGAGCTATTTCTGAAGGCCTTTTGCGTAATGTCTCGTTTGCCACTTTACAACTCTGGAGAGTTATGTTTTCTATAGCATATTTATCTACTATAAAATTCAAATAAGACCAGAATTTGGTGACTTCCACTGATATCGCATCCCATATAAGGTGTTTAGCTCCATGTAATGGAAGCCGACCTGTCAATTTATCTTTTAATTCATCAACTTTCTTTTGCAGTTGATTTCTATCACTCAAAGCCTTTATCTTTGCTCCAGAATTTCCAATTACTTCCTCTTTCAACTTCAGGTTTTCTGCTTTCAACTCTTCTATCTTTACATATTTTAGACTAATTTGTGACATAGCACTATTCAGTTCCTTCGTGGAGGAGTTTTGCATTTGTCCTTCACCCGTACATAGATATTGATCCCCTCGCTTCTCTGGCGCTTGCACAGTTTCAATCTGATTGGTATTCAACAATGAAATTTGTGACAACAATTCAATCCTTTGTTTTTCCCAAGCATTCTTTTCATCTTGTAACTTTAACATTTTACCTTTGTGATCCATCATTTCTTGATATATGGATTCCTTTTCTTGTTGTAATGCTGTCAACTCTGGAGACTACACATGTTGATTATTTGGCACCTTCAATTTTTTCTTGAGAATTTGAATGGCATTTTCTTTTTCATCAATGAGCTTTTTGGTACATTGGTTGTTCCTTGGCTCGGCTCCCATGGTCACAAGGTCCACTTGTAATCTTTTGATCTGGATCGAGTTTGCTTTGTTTTCTGCCTTCTCTTGCCTCAGTTGACTCTCTAGCATTTCTATCACGGACTGCAATTTAGAAATTTTTAAAATGAATTACAATAAATCAGAATACAGGACATCTCCTGTTTGTTTATGCAATTGAATCTTATCTGGTATATTAATCACATCAATCTTAACTTCCATTTCAGAAACTTTCTCATCGTTCACCACTACAAACCTTATAGAGTTTCTTCCTGGATCCGTAGCTCTAAGGAGGGAAACTTTTTGTTCTTCCAGCGTTCTTACCTGAGGGTACAATTTTTCAGTTTCTTCGGAAGACTGCTTCCTCTTTGATGTATATTGTGAAAGCACATCAAATCTCAACTTATACAAAGAGTTACTTCCAAATTCTGAAAAATAATATTGCAGCATAATATTTGGCTGCAAAATCAAAGTAGTTTTTTCTGGAACAATTGAATCTTGTTCCTCCATACTAACGATTTCCTTTTGTCATTCCACTTTTGATTTCTTCCTTGAAACTTCTTGATCGACTTCCATACTATCAAGTTCTGGAATACTTCTCTTACTGGTGATATCAGATTTAGCAGGTGTTTGAACGAGCATTGCCAAATTGCATGTTTGTTCCATATTCGCCTCTTTATTATCTTGTTCAAATTTGAATAAATTTGCCATTTCTTTCAATCCTTCTACTGTTTGATGATCAAAAGCCTTGTTTCCATTTTGATGTCTCCTTTGCGATAGAATTTGATGAGGATCATAAGTAATCCTTTCAACCTCTTGGAAATCCATAATATTCAGTAATTTTTCTACTACAGAGAGGGCTTCCTTATTCTTAATGATGAATGGACCAACTTTAAGAGGGAATTTCACATCTAATGCTTTTTTGAAAGCACTGAAATGTTCTTCTTCTGACTACAACCTTTGTGTAATAAATTCCAAGGCAAAGACACTCGGTGTTAAAAACGTTGGCAACAGATATGGTGCTCCAGTAAAACCATACACCCTAATTATAGTATGTTCTCTATACAAGAACCAATCACCTGTTTGTCCTTCAGGTGTAGGCTGCAAAGTTTCTTTCATTCCTTCTAACACTCGGGGCTTTTCAGCATTAAAAATAATTCTGTAAACTCCTGCCATGATTTTATGGGTGAACTCAAAAATATTGACCTGTTTAGGAAGGTCATGAGAAAATATGGTACCAATAAACTTGGATTCCAAAATGTTTGAACACATGAACAGCTTCAGGAGATATGACTAATATATGAAATGCTTCAACTGGTTGAAATTCACCAACTACACATGAATCGCTTTAGCTAGGAATTCATCAAAATTAAAACAACAAACCGGGCTTGACTATGACTCTGGTGAAATTACTTGGAGAAGGAAACCTAACATAACTTCCGTGATTCACTTATCACTATCTAAACCTAAAACTTGACTCAACAAGGACAAAACTAACTGGGTATCTCGCTGAAAGACATCAATACTCAAAGGGAATGATAGGTTTTCATGCGACTGACCATCTTTCAAGACATGTAATAAAAAATTGTCTTTTTTTGCAGGACTGCAATTTGTATAAAACTTTGCCAAATTTTCTTCGTTAAACGACTCAGGGCTTTTGGGAAATGTTTCAGGTAAACCTAGAACCTCACGGATTGTCTGCGCATTTACTGGGCATAGAATTTTGGTCGTTTTTACATTAATGATTACCCTGTGGCCCTGCGAATAATTTTCCACACACCAACAAACAAATTCGGGGAAGTGTGGGGTTTGTTCAAGACAAAAATAGTACAGAAAAGAACCAAAAACATTAAATGCATCCTTTCCCTGTGACTTAAACTCCATTAATTTCTCCTTAGACTGCGAAATACTACACACAGACAATACAGGGTCGAAAATATCCCTTTCCCTGTCAAATACAAGCTTTTTGTTTTCATCTGAACTTTCATTAAAGGGAAAGAGGTCTTGGGTTTTCTCCATTTGGGACACAAAATCTAAACACAGAGGGTTTCGAGCTACCTGTGAAGTGAGATTCTTGGGTGTTGTTCCAGTTGACAAAGACAAACGACGTGTTTCTCGTGGGTTCTTTTGTAACATCTCCAATTTTATCTTCCAGTTGAAATACTAAAAACTTTTCACAATAATTTCTTAAACTCCAAGGATAACATTGGATGAGATAGGAGCTACACTATTAAAAATAGTGATGAATAAATATACCCAAGTAGTACGGAACTTACAAAAATCATTCTCATCTTGCTTACTTGTGCGAGGCCAAAATCATATTTTTTAACACTTGACTTTTCATCTGTAATTTTAAATAACATCAATCATTCTTCTATCCCATCTTCTATTCTTAAATTTATGCACAATTTATTCCTCTCGCTTAATCAAGCATAGTTTATATGCATAAACAATATTCACCATAATTTATGTCTTTCTTAAATGTATGCACATTCATTCATTTCTACTAATCATGCACCGTTTATTTGATCCTCATGATCTACATTTAACACTTGACAAGACGAAGGCATAATACACACATCATATAGAATACACATAAGACACATTTCATAAGTACACACAAGACACATTTCATAAGTACACATAAGACACATTCCAAAGTTACCATGGTTCACCCAATCTAGGGCTACGTCCACAAAGAGAGTTCTTTCATCTTTTATTCATCAAAAGAGCTACACAACCAACAACTCAGTTGTTGCAACTTCCAATTTCTCAATGCCTCTTTCGTGGAGGACATTTTTAGGTCATCAAAATCCTAACATCAAGACTATGACAGACAACTTATAATCACTCCTTATTCTAGGCCTTCAATCAATGTGAAATGTATACATAGACCGAAAATCGAGCTTTAATAGCTATCCTTTCTTGCGATATACCTTACAGTGTCTCACACATTGTAAACGTCATATATAATAATATTCAAAACAAATGGGGTTTATATATTACCACCGGTCAATCAAGGCTCGACTCACCTACTTTAAAAAGTATAAAAATACAAGAATCTATTATACCTATTATCCATAACTATCACGGACTTATCAAATGATCTTTCAAATCTAGTAATAACAATGGGATTCTTCACAGGGATACCATTCTAGGGAATACATTATCGATGCCATTACACCCAGAAAAATACCCCACCAATTTGATAATAATCCCGACGAGATAATTTACATGGTAACTAGAAATACGGTTCCAGCAATGCCATTTTAATGCAATACAAACTAGTCAGGCAATGAAATCCTAAATAAATATGCTTCAATAACTACTAATATAAAGCAAGGGCACGATTTCAGCCAGACAGTCATCATTTCATGATTTACAAATCTAATGCAAATAGGCTATTACAACCAAGCGATCATCATTTTAATGCAAATAGACTACTCCAGGCACACGATCATCATTCAAATGAAATACAAAAACTAAAGCAGAGGGGCGATTTCAGCTAAGCTTGCAAATCCCGAATCAACCAATCAACGAACATTGAAGCTGAATTTCACACCCAACGAAATACATTAGGCTGTCGCCACATATAACTTATCAAACTATAAGCTTATCGAAAGGTAGAAAACGTGGTTGTGAAACGATTTGAAAACCTTATCCGATATACCATAATAAGAAACAGAGTTTGAGGAGGTCGAGCTCGCTTAGGAACTGACCTGAAATTCCATAATTAAAAGTCAAGACGCAGAGGTTGTGGAGGTCTAGCTTCTCCAGGACCTGACCCGAAAACTCAATAAATTAAGTCGCTCGATCACACAGAGATCAGGTACTAGATCGGATACCACAAGCTACAAGAGTATGCTCACTGCGCACCCAATAAGACTATAGAGGGGTTACACAGATCGAAAGTAACTAAAATTCACAGTCAACTCTCGATATCTTGTAACCTTTCTGTGGTAGTTCTAACATATGCCGAGATTGAAAGATAGTCCGGGTAAATTTATAATGCTACCGGTATTTTCTTACAACAAAAATACAGTAGTCTGCAGAGTATAATACACAGAGGATAAAATCTACAAACAATTCCCTAAGTCACGATTCATGCAGAGCTAAAACTACATAATATAAAAATGTAACAAGGGTTTATAAAGATGTAGCAAGAATCGACACATATATAGTTATTTTATAAATATTCCAGTTTTTGAGGATCGGCCTGCACTCTGTCCCTAAAACGATTTCCAACAGAGTTTTAAATCCCCTATAATCTACTAAGGAAAGGATCTAGTATGATTTGAAATCAACATTCAATAGTATTGGGTGGGCATTTTACCCAAGATCTCATAGAGAAAAGGAATCACGCTTTCCTAATTAATAAATAAATCCTGTAGAATTAGATATCTATGATATAACTAAATTCTCAGGGCAGAACTGGTGATTTCATCCATGAATAACAAAAATATAAACACAGATGGTTACTGAGGTAACTCTGTCGCGGATATGGGGAAAGAAAAATACCTCACGCAGAGGCTGTTCTAATCTACCTAACACTCCCGTGCATTGATAACTGGCTGTTTAAATCTGAACGCTTCTGGCATCGCCCAGTTCAAAAATTCGCAGAGGTGTTGTTATAGCAACGCCCCTATTCTCATATGCGGATATATTCTTCAGCATCCATGATGCTTCAGTGTTTTGGGATCTGCCTCTTTTAGAAAATGTCTGCCTTCTTCCCTCCATCAAAACCGAGATCTGCCTCCCCCCCAGATTTTCCCCGCCATCAGTGATTTAACTAAAACTTATCCTCGCGTTCTCCTCCGTCTCTTCCCAAAAACTCGCACCACTTTGGGGAATCCATCCTCAAAAGGGAGTACCTCCCGCCACTTGTAACCCCAAGCAAACTATGGAGCATCACGTGTCATCTCTAAACCTCCCTCTAGCGGTTGTGGGGAGTCATCACGAACATACCTTGCCACTATGCATACACACTCCTCACTAAGGATTTTAACCTCGACAACACAATTGTTGCATTTTTCAAATACCACTTTGTCAATCTTCTCCGATGAAGAGTATTTTGACTACAATCAGTAGTATAAAATCGTACCTCTTTTGTTAAGTAATTGTTATGATCATAACACATAATAAAGAATAATAAATAGAAAGAACCCTATCAACTATTAAACTGAAAGAGATTAAATATTACAATGAAGATTGACCGATAGTTTTCTATAAGGTCTTAGCTACTCGACTTTAAATAATAGTATGCATACACCTACCTAGGATTCTCCTCAACTATTCTCTTTGAGAATTTATGTGTCACCATGTTCCTAAGGAAAATCTAATATTATGCATGGGTTAATATTCTAACAGATAACCCCATTTCTATTTTTAGTTTATAGGGAAATAAAGCTTTCCTTTCTTCTAAGGAAACCTTTTCTTAAATATATTAAAGGATAGTTTCTTTATATTAAGAAGACCTACCTTTCTCTTTTAGAAGGTATATATCTGCAAAGAGTGTAGTATACACTCAATAATTCCCTTAATAAACTTAAAGTTTTATCGACGAAGTGACCTATTCCTATGTTTGAAAAGGCACAATAACCCACTTGTCTTCTAAAGCATATAGAGTATTGTATTCCAACCACAAAGGTTATTAATACGCATGTAATTCTTACCTCGGACTTTTGTCAAAACTCCCTAGAAAGATATAACGGAATTCTCTTCGGTATGTCACAGCCAAATAATGACACTTAACCACTATTATTAGTTTCACAAGACATTCCTCAGCCTTAACGTATTCCGTGGGTGGACTCAAATGCCCCTCGTTTTTGTTGCGTCACTATGTTTTGAACTTTCGAATGAGCAGTTTTAATCACTTAACTTACAAGAATTACTTGTGGGGTTCTTGGCTCCTCACCATAACCATTACAATATTCTTTCATATTTACAAATTAATACGGCATAAAAGGAGGGATATTACATCCTCCTCCCCTTAAGAATAACACCGTCCTTGGTGTTCATGTCCTTTCAACGGTTTGTCACCTTACTTCGTCATTTCTGTTTTGACCGTCTTTACTATCTTCAAACCTTCTTGTTTTTCACAAGTCTGATCATCCATAACCTGTATTGTATGTAACAAAAACCGAGACCACCAACTTTATTAAGTAAACATGTCATCAGATTCATAATTCAACTCAACATATGAGTGAGTCCTTTATTGCAACATCACACGGAAATTTCATGGAATATCTTTTAACCCTTGTAAGTGTTTTTACAGATAACCATAAATCCAATGTTTCAAGGATGTAGACTATTTAAAGTAAACAAAACATATCATTAATTGATCCAGGAAATTCTTGCCTAACACTCTAGTGCTCACACGGCAATCCTTTCAAAATTCTTTCCTAACACCTCAGTGCTCACACAGCAAAAGTTTATTTATTTATTGGAGATTTCTTGCCTAACACCATAGTGCTCATGCAGCAATACTTTATCTCATGCATACTAAGTAGCATCCTGCCTCCCGCATATGCATTCTCATATAGTTTGCCTAGGTCTTTACTGCTTGTTGATTCCTTCAAGAATCCTAGCGGTTGTCAACTCCCTGATTTCTCTGGAGTGTTTCAGTGCCCTTAACGCACTCTCGCATAATTCCCCTCAAGCCTTCTCGCTTGAGTCCAGGAATCTATTCCCCTCAAGCCTCCTCGCTTCAGTCTAGGAAAATCTTATTCAAATTCATCAATTATTTCGTCATATTACATTTTATAACCATACAATTTCTTTGACCAATTTGGTCTAGTGTTTTATTCAACAGAAATTAACAATAATAAAAGCTGCAATGTGGATCTTTCATCCTCACCCCTTTATTGTACCATGCATAATATATTACGCTTTTGTCTTTCGACAAGTTCCACCGAGTTTTGGTCATCTGCCAAATTCAATTGTTAGTAACACTTTATATAACAAAATCAAATATTTGTAAATAATAAAATCATTCATTCTTCATACTACAATACTTGATCATCCGAAGTAAACGTTTTCTCCTTCCAAGCATATCTAACTTAATTGATAGGATTACATAATTCCTTGAACTCGAAATAGTATTCTTCCTATGATGACCCGTGGACATGATGATTTCTTAACCTCGAATGTTATCCTTCACCATTTCAAACACACTTCCTATTTTAGTTATACAAGTTCTTTTGTATGTACCAACATCACATAGAAATCACCAATTTTCTAAAACATACCTGCATACCTTATAATAATAACCATATACCTTTGTAAGGGTGGCCGCACATCTTCTTATTATAAGATCCTCATATGTCGAGGTACCAATTTACCTGTATCATCACATATTAGTATTAAACTAAATATCACATGCATCTATATATCCCATTTCTACCTCTTGACTGTTGTAGTGATGTGTGGGAATATAACATTCCGCTCGACCACAACATTAAATGTGTTAGTCGTAAAAGAAAAACTGTAATTAAATCATAAGAGCAATCATGTATAAAACATATGTCAATCATCATCTTGACTAGTTTCATAAAAGCTTATACATCAATTACTGTTAAATATTACTTCTGATCTATCATGGAACTTCCATGATATTAAAGGTTGCGGATTAAAAAAAAAATCATTATCAGAGAATTTAAAGTGTCATGTATTACCATTCCGTGGCGGTTCTAGTTTTCCAATACTTTTATTCATACAATAACACATACTCACCATTAATCACATCTATGCATTCATCATGTGAGCAACATGATTAACTATAGTTTTATCTCTTAACCAAAATAATCATATCGACACCACATATAATATATATAAAGCCACTTTGAATGATAAATTTATGATGTTGACATAACTAGGAAATTCTGGTAACATACATACAGCCGAACTAACCTTCCACAAGAAATGTTCGGCTTTATATATGAAAGGAACTTGACAGTTCCTAACATAATCAAAACATTAGACCATCTTCTTTAGTCAAATGTTAGCATATATAATTACTTTATAAACGACTTGACAGATATAAGTTGCTTATTTTATCTATCTGAATCTCATATTCGGAAATCCTGACGAATGGATCAATAGAATTCGATTAGTCAGAAACAATTAACAAAATGTATCAACCCTATTCTCCCATATGACGCATTTACTGAAAACTGAAAGATATCCACTCCTAAGAATAACAACCATAAAGGTAGAGAAGGTAATAAGTACTTTAGACGAATTTATCAAATCAACAGATTTAGGAGAGTTCCTCAGTTTAGCACATTCACAACTAGGATGACTTTCAATATACGAAGATTCATTCCACAAAACCACAACTGTTATCATGCTAAAGACTATTTTCTCGTCGTCCAATGAATTCTAATTTGTAAAAATAGGAGGATATATTCATCAACTAATATTTACCAATAACAGATTGTTCATCTCCATAATGAAACATATACTATCCTTACCTACAAACAATGTTGCGCTGTTATAATTCTTTCACCAAATGAAACATACTTACTTGCAATTCAATGACGACTTGTAAGCTACCTGTTGTCGACCCGTTGAAATGAAATTTTCTATTGCGTCTTGTGTCGCCAGTTCGACTAACTCATATATGTTTTCCCCGACTGAGCCCAAATAAGCCCGAGTGTTTGCAACCTGCGCTCTGGCGGAGAAACTTGAAGTCGAGCTCGGAGATTCATTTTCCCTCTCCAGTACAATCCATGCATCCAAAATGAAACGGAAACAATTGATTAGTAAACTTCACAACCTTCATACTCACTTATCGCATGTTGAACTCATTAGGCCCTAGTGTTGTAACCTAATGCTCTGATACCATATGTAACATCTCCAATTTTATCTTCCAGTTGAAATACTAAAAACTTTTCACAATAATTGCTTAAACTCCAAGGATAACATTGGATGAGATAGGAGCTACGCTATTAAAAATAGTGATGAATAAATATACCCAAGTAGTACGGAACTTACAAAAATCATTCTCATCTTGCTTACTTGTGCGAGGCCAAAATCATATTTTTTAACACTTGACTTTTCATCTGTAATTTTAAATAACATCAATCATTCTTCTATCCCATCTTCTATTCTTAAATTTATGCACAATTTATTCCTCTCGCTTAATCAAGCATAGTTTATATGCATAAACAATATTCACCATAATTTATGTCTTTCTTAAATGTATGCACATTCATTCATTTCTACTAATCATGCACCGTTTATTTGATCCTCATGATCTACATTTAACACTTGACAAGACGAAGGCATAATACACACATCATATAGAATACACATAAGACACATTTCATAAGTACACACAAGACACATTTCATAAGTACACATAAGACACATTCCAAAGTTACCATGGTTCACCCAATCTAGGGCTACGTCCACAAAGAGAGTTCTTTCATCTTTTATTCATCAAAAGAGCTACACAACCAACAACTCAGTTGTTGCAACTTCCAATTTCTCAATGCCTCTTTCGTGGAGGACATTTTTAGGTCATCAAAATCCTAACATCAAGACTATGACAGACAACTTATAATCACTCCTTATTCCTGGCCTTCAATCAATGTGAAATGTATACATAGACCGAAAATCGAGCTTTAATAGCTATCCTTTCTTGCGATATACCTTACAGTGTCTCACACATTGTAAACGTCATATATAATAATATTCAAAACAAATGGGGTTTATATATTACCACCGGTCAATCAAGGCTCGGCTCACCTACTTTAAAAAGTATAAAAATACAAGAATCTATTATACCTATTATCCATAACTATCACGGACTTATCAAATGATCTTTCAAATCTAGTAATAACAATGGGATTCTTCACAGGGATACCATTCTAGGGAATACAGTATCGATGCCATTACACCCAGAAAAATACCCCACCAATTTGATAATAATCCCGACGAGATAATTTACATGGTAACTAGAAATACGGTTCCAGCAATGCCATTTTAATGCAATACAAACTAGTCAGGCAATGAAATCCTAAATAAATATGCTTCAATAACTACTAATATAAAGCAAGGGCACGATTTCAGCCAGACAGTCATCATTTCATGATTTACAAATCTAATGCAAATAGGCTATTACAACCAAGCGATCATCATTTTAATGCAAATAGACTACTCCAGGCACACGATCATCATTCAAATGAAATACAAAAACTAAAGCAGAGGGGCGATTTCAGCTAAGCTTGCAAATCCCGAATCAACCAATCAACGAACATTGAAGCTGAATTTCACACCCAACGAAATACATTAGGCTGTCGCCACATATAACTTATCAAACTATAAGCTTATAGAAAGGTAGAAAACGTGGTTGTGAAACGATTTGAAAACCTTATCGGATATACCATAATAAGAAACAGAGTTTGAGGAGGTCGAGCTCGCTTAGGAACTGACCTGAAATTCCATAATTAAAAGTCAAGACGCAGAGGTTGTGGAGGTCTAGCTTCTCCAGGACCTGACCCGAAAACTCAATAAATTAAGTCGCTCGATCACACAGAGATCAGGTACTAGATCGGATACCACAAGCTACAAGAGTATGCTCACTGCGCACCCAATAAGACTATAGAGGGGTTACACAGATCGAAAGTAACTAAAATTCACAGTCAACTCTCGATATCTTGTAACCTTTCTGTGGTAGTTCTAACATATGCCGAGATTGAAATATAGTCCGGGTAAATTTATAATGCTACCGGTATTTTCTTACAACAAAAATACAGTAGTCTGCAGAGTATAATACACAGAGGATAAAATCTACAAACAATTCCCTAAGTCACGATTCATGCAGAGCTAAAACTACATAATATAAAAATGTAACAAGGGTTTATAAAGATGTAGCAAGAATCGACACATATATAGTTATTTTATAAATATTCCAGTTTTTGAGGATCGGCCTGCACTCTGTCCCTAAAACGATTTCCAACAGAGTTTTAAATCCCCTATAATCTACTGAGGAAAGGATCTAGTATGATTTGAAATCAACATTCAATAGTATTGGGTGGGCATTTTACCCAAGATCTCATAGAGAAAAGGAATCACGCTTTCCTAATTAATAAATAAATCCTGTAGAATTAGATATCTATGATATAACTAAATTCTCAGGGAAGAACTGGTGATTTCATCCATGAATAACAAAAATATAAACACAGATGGTTACTGAGGTAACTCTGTCGCGGATATGGGGAAAGAAAAATACCTCACGCAGAGGCTGTTCTAATCTACCTAACACTCCCGTGCATTGATAACTGGCTGTTTAAATCTGAACGCTTCTGGCATCGCCCAGTTCAAAAATTCGCAGAGGTGTTGTTATAGCAACGCCCCTATTCTCATATGTGGATATATTCTTCAGCATCCATGATGCTTCATTGTTTTGGGATCTGCCTCTTTTAGAAAATGTCTGCCTTCTTCCCTCCATCAAAACCGAGATCTGCCTCCCCCCCAGATTTTCCCCGCCATCAGTGATTTAACTAAAACTTATCCTCGCGTTCTCCTCCGTCTCTTCCCAAAAACTCGCACCACTTTGGGGAATCCGTCCTCAAAAGGGAGTACCTCCCGCCACTTGTAACCCCAAGCAAACTATGGAGCGTCACGTGTCATCTCTAAAACTCCCTCTAGCGGTTGTGGGGAGTCATCACGAACATACCTTGCCACTATGCATACACACTCCTCACTAAGGATTTTAACCTCGACAACACAATTGTTGCATTTTTCAAATACCACTTTGTCAATCTTCTCCGATGAAGAGTATTTTGACTACAATCAGTAGTATAAAATCGTACCTCTTTTGTTAAGTAATTGTTATGAGCATAACACATAATAAAGAATAATAAATAGAAAGAACCCTGTCAACTATTAAACTGAAAGAGATTAAATATTACAATGAAGATTGACCGATAGTTTTCTATAAGGTCTTAGCTACTCGACTTTAAATAATAGTATGCATACACCTACCTAGGATTCTCCTCAACTATTCTCTTTGAGAATTTATGTGTCACCATGTTCCTAAGGAAAATCTAATATTATGCATGGGTTAATATTCTAACAGATAACCCCATTTCTATTTTTAGTTTATAGGGAAATAAAGCTTTCCTTTCTTCTAAGGAAACCTTTTCTTAAATATATTAAAGGATAGTTTCTTTATATTAAGAAGACCTATCTTTCTCTTTTAGAAGGTATATATATGCAAAGAGTGTAGTATACACTCAATAATTCCCTTAATAAACTTAAAGTTTTATCGACGAAGTGACCTATTCCTATGTTTGAAAAGGCACAATAACCCACTTGTCTTCTAAAGCATATAGAGTATTGTATTCCAACCACAAAGGTTATTAATACGCATGTAATTCTTACCTCGGACTTTTGCCAAAACTCCCTAGAAAGATATAACGGAATTCTCTTCGGTATGTCACAGCCAAATAATGACACTTAACCACTATTATTAGTTTCACAAGACATTCCTCAGCGTTAACGTATTCCGTGGGTGGACTCAAATGCCCCTCATTTTTGTTGCGTCACTATGTTTTGAACTTTCGAATGAGCTGTTTTAATCACTTAACTTACAAGAATTACTTGTGGGGTTCTTGGCTCCTCACCATAACCATTACAATATTCTTTCATATTTACAAATTAATACGGCATAAAAGGAGGGATATTACATCTTTTCCTCCAGGAAATAAGTGGAAAAAACATTTTTTAAAACTTAGAACAAAACTTTTATAGAACATATGCTTAGGTTGTTCTAAAACTTGCAATGAGCGGTTTAAATTTAACTGCTTTTCATAGCGGACTCCACCAACGTTTGCCACATGGTAAGCGACTTACTTTCCGCTCCACCTTATCCAGGTTTAACCACCGTGCACTTTCTAGCACGGGAACCCATTTCCATCATCGATTTGCTTCTGGGTTAATCTGGATCATTATTCCACCTGTTCCACCTCCACCCTTGGCCTTAGAATAGTAACAATATTTGCATTTTTCCTCTCTATAAACATTAATAAATATTTGACATAATTTTTTTTTAATGGGTTTGTAGAATATCTAGTGTAACATGGGAAGAAGTCGATGAAGAAGAGGGAGAGATGACCATAAGAGATAAGAGAAGTCTAAACAACACGATCAATCTTCCCAGATGGCAGTGAGATGAAACATTAAATTGGGAAAAGAAGGAGTCGGAGATCACATGTCGCAAAAATAACATCTAAGGTTGGCGTTGTTTTTGTACACAACCCATTTCATATTAGCTGCATAATTGTTCATGTAGTGTCCCTTTTTAATAAATTTGTTAAACTTCAAAAATTACAATTTTTGCCTAATTCGACCCTTAGACTATTAATGACTCAAATGCTTCCAAATTTGGGTCTGAACGTGTTTAAAAGGTATTAGGACATAAAAAGCGACAAAATTTGCATCATTCCTCTCTACAGCTTTTAATAAGCAATGTCTAACCGAGATAAACCAAGAACCCATATAGAGGAAATTTTAGAATCCCCCAAGGGTAGGTGGCTCAAAAAGACTCTTTAAAGGATTTGAATTGGGTCTGAAGGTATATGAAAGGTATTAAGACATACAAAGGAAACTCATCGATGATTGTTGACTAATATATTCTAGAACTTCTTCTACTGTCAACAACCTCATGACTGGAACACCGTCTACTGGAACATCCTCATCAGCAACAACATCAGCTAGAACATCTTCTGCTAACAGAGTGTTCTTCTTCTTGTGGGAGCTGCTTTTGTTCGTTGGACAATCTCCTTGTGATGAGGATGCTCCCTCTTGTTGTAATTCTTCTTGGTGTGTGTTGTTCCTACTCTTCACTACCCATGTTTTCTTTTTGAGCTACAATTCGAGCTTCTTCCTATGAGAATTCCTCCCACAGCCTACTTCCTAGCACAAATTCCTTGGATGAAGGAATCCCATGACCATTCAAGGTGGTCATCACTATTTCTCCATTCTCTATATCTTCTTCAATCACTTCAAGTTGCTCTTTTATCCGAGAGACCCTTATAAAGTGTGTCTGCATGGTCTCTGCATTTTGTATCTTGACATTCTTTAATTGACTCCTCAAAGTCATCTTCCGATTTATGTTCTTTCCTTCAAACAACTTGGTAAAGGAGTCAAACATCTCTTCATGGATGACACATGTGGTATGAGATGGTCCTTGATAGAATCTGCAATGATCCAAGTTCTTGGCCTGGACCAAGTTCTTCTTATGTAAGGCCTTAAGGCATCATCTCCCTCTGGGACTGGAACCTCTTCACTTATGTAGGTATCCAAATCATTCTAGAATTCTAGGATAGGATTTAAACCCAATCCTTACTTTTATGTTCAGAAGTTATCAACCCCTTCAAGCTCGATGTGGTGAGACATCTTAATGAGAAACTTACCACTGGATTTGGAGCTTAGTGTTTGACAAAGAAACCCTAAAAATCCAAACTTGGAATTTCAAACTTTTCACTGGACATGGAGATGCAATTGATTGAGGCAAGCAAGCCAGTGTGCTCATATTTTGAAAACCCCAAAAATTTACCACTCAAAAGTGACCTGCGAATTTCAGATCTGCAATTTCTATCAAATTCTGGATTTCTATCCAATGCATAAGGGCCTCTCCAATTTCTGTCCAATGCACAATGGCCTCTCCAATTCCCAATTAGGATGGGAATCTTTCACCCTCGAAATTGGTAGTAAGCCAAGTAGAGTAAACACTCCACTAGCATGGACAAGGTACAAGCTCTCCAAATTGAAAATATGCAAATAAAAATGATCAAAAGCTACTCTCCTTAGGTCGAAGTCCTTCCAAAGGATTCATTCCAACTCAATTTGGGAAGAGTTTCCAATGTGTGCGACTTGTACAACAATTCCTATTCCCTCATTTTGAATGGCTGCCCTAACTCCCTTGTGCACCTTCTTGGATGCTATTTTTATCCCTAACATGTCATATATTCCAGATGTCAGCATTCAGGTCTGATTTGTGTCATAGCATCATTATTGTCATACTAGAAGAAGCCTAAGGAATTTAGCCCAAGTGTCACAATTCTTCTAAGATGCCTCTCTTCCATGGGACCTATTCTTCCACTCCAATTCGACCTTACATGACTCATGCCATGAATAATTCCTCTTAAACTACCCCAAGTATGTTACCCTTCATCTTGAACTCGAATTGGTGAGAGAATCATGCAAAGTATGTTACCCTTCATCTTGAACTCGAATTGGTGAGAGAATCATGCCAAGTGTAGTGGGTCCCACAACCTCTTAATATGTGTCCTCATGGTCCAATGCACAATGGCCTCTCCAATTCCCAATTAGGAAATCTCACCCTCAAAATTGGTACTAAGAGAAGTAGAGTAATTATGGACAAGCTATGCTCTCCAATATGCAAAATTAGAAATGATCAAAAACCACTCTTCAATGGCATAGATATTATTGGTGATTGTATACCATGGTAATTATATTGGCATGAGATCCCTCTAAGCTTTGATTACACTCTGGGATTTGCTATACATGTGAAGTATATCTTGGAAGAAGTTGCTGCCATTCTTGGATGACAAATTTGGGGCATGTACAAGTTGGAATTGTGACATCGATATTTTTTGTGGCCTTGTGACAGAGACAATGATTGTGTCCTTGTGACGAACATGGATTGTGATAGTGACATCAATACAATGATACAGGTACAAGGACATATATACATGTATAGGTTGATGGAAACTGTGATACAATGGTAGTGGAATATTATTCTTCTTATTCAGATTAGGGTGGCAGGATCATGTGAAAGATAAATGTGAAAGGTGTTCATGAGGTGGGACAAGGTACAAAATCTTTGCACAATAAGGCGTTTTAAAATTTCTGTCAAGTTAATGGAAATTTTATATTTAAATGCTGTGAAGTTGTAAGTTTTGATAGAATCCTTAAAAAATTGTGGTTTAGCGTTATTCTAAGATCATGTGGCAAAAATGCTTGGTCATCAGAAATAATGGCCTATTCTTCTTTGATGATGGATAAGGTTTCCACTGAACAGTTGAACAATCTGAATACAGTTTATTGCAGAAAGTCAATATAAATTGGATTAACGGTGAAAACATCCACACCAAAATTACGTTATCATAACTTTTTAGAATCACAAGTGCTAAATAGAATATTCAATTCAGAAAAATAAATTACTTACAGTGCAAGACGATTTAATAGACTGTATGTAATCACAGCCCCAGATGTTAGGCTGAGGATTGGGAGTTCTTTGAATAAAACCGGTTTGCACATCTACAGCTCGAGGCAATAAAGCACAGGCCTTCAACAGAAATACTTTCTTCTTAAAACCACCCAATCTTCCACTGGTGTGGACTCGAAATGGCTGAGGCATATCGCGAATTAGGTTAGACTCACGCAGGTTTGAATGGCTTTGGAAGTGTACTATAATCTTTATTATGTATCCAATATATACCGAGTGGAAGCGTGCTATAATCTTTCTTATTCAAAATGTTTTGGATTTGTAGATTTAAATTCCCGGTAGTAAATTCGGCCGTAAAATCCACAAGACTCTTTATGTATGGATGGAATTAGGTTTTCATGTGATGACATTTTAGGCATGAGATGATTGGGATTAGGGTTTGGAATCATCTTAGTCGTGAGTCTCCCAATTATCTTTATCAATATAAGACATCTGCATCACTTACACATAAAACACACAAAAAAAACAACGATAGATATGAATTAGTTATTACAAAATCAAACGTAAACAAATAAAAAAAAATTATAATACAAGCAAATAAAATAAATAAATGCGCCGAGCAAAACACACTAAGGTCATAACTCAATTACATTAATTCATGGACAATATATGCCGGTTACTTATAATAAGAGCTGTAGTATTTGATCTCTTAATTTAATTTAGCTTCCATTATTGATATTAATTTAGATCGCAACAGTGCTTAGGTATCAATTGGATACTTTAGGCATAATCCATTCCCTCAAATTTTATATATGTCTTTTTGTATTGTTGGGAAATTGGGGTAATTTTATATATGATTTTTGTTAATTGGCTACTTTGTTATATTCTGAGTTTTTAGAATTGAATTAGGCAGAAAAAAGTTTGGTTTTAGAATTTGAAATCACAGTAAGAGAAATTAGGAAAATAATGAGATCAAATTCTTACAATTTCTAAAGTAGATCAATTGCCGCCATTGTGTGATTTTTAGTATAATTTGTTAAGTTTTTGTTAATTTGCTGAAAGTATATAGAAATCTTAATTATTAAGATTTCTTGTAAAATATTGGTTCATTCACTATTATTTATTGGTAAATAATAAATTTAAGAAATTTTTTGAATTATTGAAAATTAAAAAAAATTGTATTCTTTGAAATAGGATTTATTTTATGTCAAGTTATTTCGTAATTTTATTTTTCCACATAATTTATACTTGCTTTGCTTCAACCTTTAGAGAACTTTGCATGTTTGATTATTCATGAAGTAACTTAAATACAACTTCTAATTCGGTGGAAAATCAATCATGTACAACTATTAAGTTTGATAGGACATTACAGGTTGTATTATTTAGGGTTTTGTGGCTATTTAATTAATTTTTAAAAGTGTGTTTAAAGTTAGCATAGTTTTTAAAACTAGGTATAAAGTTCTTTACATTTAGCAATTATTTACTATATTATCAATTTTCTGCATTAAATTACAGTAATTATGTATAAGATCTTTGAATGAGTTTTTTTTATATTTAAGGAAAAGTATTTTGTAATATAAAAATAAATCATGATTCATATGAACCCACTCCCGCACATCCAAGTAAATAATAAATATAACAATAAATAAATGAAGTTCTTTTTATAAGATATTTGTTTTGGCCAATTTATTGTTCTGTATGATTTTTTTCTTGAAACCTTCTTGTTTCTTGTTTATGTGCATTTCATTTTGTTTCTATGCATTTCATTTCGTAGTTTGGTATTGGGTTGTGTAATTAGGATATTATGGCCCTAGATTTTTTTGAGTGAAATCTTTATTCAGAAAATTAAGAAATTAAAATTTTGATTTCCATACTTAGATTTTTAAATTTAGAATTTGATTAACAAATTTAAACTAATTATTCATATGAATATGGACTTAGTTCGTAGATTAATTATCGTAATATTTTTATGTAAGTTTGCAATCTTCAACATCATTATTAAGGTAGTCCAAACAACAGCCATTATTAAGGTAGTACAAAGATGATGATATTTGAGATTAAACATTGTTAAAGTAGATGGTATTTATTTTTGTGTTTTGTAAATGTTGTTTTAGAATTTCAGGATAGGGTTGGCGTTGGATTTTCTAATTACATTTGAGATTTTTATGGTATAAATATGTTTACGGATTTGAATTTGAGTTTAAGTTTGAGTTTATTGGCAGATTCTGGATATTGGTAGATTGGCCATACAGGGAGATTGGGTACATTGCTCTTCAAGAAGAGCTTTGGGAAGATTGGGTAGATTACTCTTCAAGAAGAGCTTTTATTTGAAGGTAATGTTCATATCAAGATTTTTTCAATAGTTTTATACATTGCCATATTGATTGCTTTTGATGTTTAGAATTATGATTCTAAATAAGTCTATTTCTATGCCTCTAGAAGATTCTCACAAACAAAATGTAGATTAGGTTTAAGTTTCCACTAAACAATTTAACTGAATTATATATATATTGGGAGAGACATTGGGCAGATTGGGTAGATTAACATTAGGTTTACATTAGGTGATAGCATTTACCTCCTTGAAACACATATATGTAAAGAATTGTAATTAAGTATTTTGTAATATAAAAATAAATCATGATTCATGAACCCACTCCCACACATCTAAGTAAATAATAAATATAACAATAAATAAATGAAGTTCTTTTTATAAGATATTTGTTTTGGCCAATTTATTGTTCTGTATGTTTTTTTTTTCTTGAAACCTTCTTGTTTCTTGTTTATGTGCATTTCATTGTGTTTCTGTGCATTTCATTTCGTAGTTTGGTATTGGGTTGTGTAATTAGGATATTATGGCGCTAGTTTTTTTGAGTGAAATCTTTATTGAAATTAAAATTTTGATTTCCATACTTAGATTTTTAAATTTAGAATTTTATTAACAAATTTAAACTAATTATTCATATGAATATGGACTTAGTTCGTTTACGGATTTGAATTTGAGTATGAGTTTATTGGCAGATTCTGGATATTGGTAGATTGGCCATACAGGGAGATTGGGTACATTGCTCTTCAAGAAGAAATTTGGGAAGATTGGGTAGATTACTCTTCAAGAAGAGCTTTTATTTGAAGGTAATGTTCATATCAAGATTTTTTCAATAGTTTTATACATTGCCATATTGATTGCTTTTGATGTTTAAAATTATGATTCTAAATAAGTCTATTTCTATGCCTCTAGAAGATTCTCACAAACAAAATGTAGATTAGGTTTAAGTTTCCACTAAACAATTTAACTAAATTATATATATATTGGGAGAGACATTGGGAAGATTGGGTAGATTAACATTAGGTTTACATTAGGTGATAGCATTTACCTCCTTGAAACACATATATGTAAAGAATTGTAATTAATTTAAGTTTCCACAAAACAATTTATCCCAATTCTATATATGTTGGCAGATTCGGGATATTGCCCAATTGGATATTGGGTACATTACTCATCAAGAAAAGCTTTTATTTCAAGAGGAGCTTTGGGCATATTGGGTAGATTACTCCTCAAGAAGAGCTTTTATTTGAAGGTAATGTTCATATCAAGATTTTTTGAATAGTTTTATACATTGCCATATTGATTGCTTTTGATGTTTAGAATTATGATTCTAAATAAGTCTATTTCTATGCCTCTAGAAGATTCTCACAAACAAAATGTACATTAGGTTTAAGTTTCCACTAAACAATTTAACTGAATTATATATATATTGGGCAGGGACATTGGGCAGATTGGGTAGATTACTCTTCAAGAAGAGCTTTTGTTTCAAGATAATGTTCATATTAGGTTATGTTTGGTTAATATTAATATTGAGATTAGGTTGATGTACAATATTAATATTTACCTTTAAACAATGGTACCTTACATTAATATTAATATTGATTGGCTTTATAGTTTTATGCATTGTTTAAACATTAGATTTAGACAAGTTAAGATTATCATTAATATTAGATTTACATGAACTTTAGGTTATATGTATTAGGTTATATTAATATTTACATTACATTGATGTAATATTTACATTACGTTATATTTGGTTAATATTAATATTTACATTACGTTGAATAATAATACTAAACATTGGGTTGAACATTAATAATAGACATTGATATTAAATACTAATACCTGAAACTCAAATTAGTACTAAACATCAATACCTTAAACAATAATACATTTTATTAAGTAATAAACAATAATACATGTCATGATAAACTTTTACATTATAAACAATAATACATTGAACATTATAAACATTATGACATAAACATTTATACATTTTTAAACCTAATATTTAAACATTTATACATTATTAAAACTAATATTTAAACCTAATAAACCTAATATTTAAACCTATTGTCTATTAATAGATACACATGTGTATGCTGCGTTAATATGGCTTTATATATACACATTAATATTGTATACAGTAACAATACTTATGGCTTAATATATACAACTTGCTAGATACACATTAATAGATAGACATTAACATTAATATTAAACATTAAATTTATATGTTAGTATTAATAAAGTTTAGGTTTAAATATTAGGTTTACATATTAAGATTCAATATCCTAAACCATATATTTGATAATTTAACATATTTTTATATTCGCTTTAAGATTAGGTTAAACATTTGGTTAACATCTACGTAACTTTTTATAAAATACATAAGTGCATTGTAAACATATATAAAGTTTAACATTAGGAAAAATACATTGAGTAATAAACATTAGGATAGCCATTAAATAATACACATTACAATAATCGGTAAACATTATCAACATTAGGATAACCATTAAATAATAAACATTACGATAATCATTAAATAATAAACATTAGGGTAACCATTAAATAATAAACATTAGGATAACCATTGAATAATAAACATTACGATAATCGGTAAACATTATCAACATTAGGATAACCATTAAATAATAAACATTACGATAATCATTAAATAATAAACATTTGGGAAACTATTAAATATTAAACATTAGGACAACCATTAAATAATAAACATTACAATAATCGGTAAACATTATCAACATTAGGATAACCATTAAATAATAAACATTACGATAATCGGTAAACATTATCAACATTAGGACATAAACATTCATACAAATTTCTTTTCTAAATACATTTTTTCTGTATTTTGTTATATACAATTACTACTTCGAAATATTCAATATATAGCTATTATTGACTTTTTTTGTATTTGTTGGTTTTTCCTAATCTGTAGTACAATGGATACTGCAATGGATCCTTCTACGTGGAGCTTTCTACCGGTTGAGATACTTCAAATGATATTTTTATGGCTTCCACTATCTACATTATTTCGCTTCAAATCAATATCTAAGATGTGGAATGAAACTATATGCAACAATCTTGTTGGGAGATGGCACATGAAACATAGGGAAGAGATTGGTTTCTTCATTGAGGAATGCAATCTATATCGAGCTGAAGCTATGTGTCCGTACATTAATAACAAAGGTGTAATATAACGTCTTTGTATCCCATTCCCAAGCACATTATATACCCTTGAAGGTTCATGTGGTTTCCTTCTTCTGTTATCTATCCCTGATCCAAATCCTGTTTGTAAACAATATTTTGTATTGAACCCTTTCACCAAAGTATGCACCTTTATAGGCTCTATTGAAATTGGTGATTGGGGCTTCTTCACCATCTTCAGAAACATTGGTGAAGCAAAATATGATTGGATACACATAAAACATGCTTTTGAGAGACAGGGGTCAAAATATAGTATGTGTAGCAGTATTAACAGGACCTGGAAAGATATAGACTTATCTAATGCAGAGCCCATACCTCCTAGGGATGGCATCTTTTATAAGGGAAACATATACTAGTTGCATGTTGAGATGTTTATATCTGATGGAAGCCCAAGAATAAAAAACAAGCTATATTCCCTTGATATAGAGAAAAATAAGTGGGTTATCCATTTTGTCTATCGTGAATTTGGTAAGGGATCTATGTGTCTTGCGCTTCATAAAAATCGATTATTGTGGATTGTACATCATCGTTTCACTCTTGTGTGGTCTGGTGATATAATGCCCGATTTTGAACATGGTGTGCGGCCTCCTACACGGTCGAATGCATATTGGGAAGATGGTTGTGGAATGAGTTGAACACTCCTCAAAGACCTCACTACAGATATAAATAAGAAGTGCAATGGATATCTTCCATTCCGTACGATTGGGAACATTTTACTTATGTGCAACTTTGCCCAGATACCTTTGTTGTATTATGATTTGACAAGTCAAATGACAACACTTGTTGGAGTTGATGACTTGACAATGTCTGAACAAAATCGTATTTCCATGCCCAAAGACCATACTTGTAGTGACTTCATTCTTGGTGGGAATTTTTTCCCGCTGATCCCAGGCATTGACTCTGCATATGACATTCCCCTTCGCGGTTGATCTATGTTTGATTTATGTGGTTGTTCTTCACTTATTCAATAATTATTAATGGGAGCATATTTTTGTTTGTAATTAAATTATTGTTTACTGATGAGACAATAAATATATGGTTGCAGATTTTTTATTAATTTAATTTTGTGTAAATGATAAGGTCCGTTGACATTATAACATTTAATATGTATTACAAAATTTTCATATTTAAATTGCAATATATTTACATGAACATATTGACATTACAACAATTAAAATATTTATTGTTTCCATTGATGATTTCTGGTTTTTTTTGTGGTAGGCAGTTTCGTTCTTCAATATGGATCCATTTATTTGGTCTAAGCTTCCCTCTGAAATAATAGAGATGGTATTGCAATGGATTCCTTTCTCCATCTTGGTTCAGTTTAGACTTGTTTCTAAGAATTGGGATGTTCTTCTCCGGAACCCTTCTTTTCTATCGACATGCAATCGGTTCTCAGAGAATAAATTTGTATTTCTGGTTCCCATGTTCAACTATGGAGAAAATCTGTTCAATGTTGCCTACCTAAGTGAAAAAGGTTGCATATCTCGTATTATTCTTCCATTTATAAAATCAAGATATGAAATTGAGTGCACAGCTGGATCCATGATTTTGTTTTCTTCACCGACTGGATGCCCATTTTCAAAAACATATTTTGTTGTCAATCCATTTACAAGGGAATTTAAGAAACTAGGATCTATATGGGTTGGCGATGGAGGTTTCTTCACCTTGGTGGAAAAAATAGGTTCTCAAAAATATGAATGGATTGTTCTAAAACACAGAGTTCCATCTAAGTTTTACATGTGTAGCAGCCTTGACACTTGCTGGAGGAGGACAAATATTCCTTACGGTGGCGTTACACCGCCTAAGCATGCAGTGTTCTACGAAAATAAATTCTATTGGTTGTATATAGATACGGAATATGAAGAGTAGCCTAAATATGAATACACTATCTATTGGTTGGATGTATTTCAAAATGATTTGGGTTTTTCATTTGTTCCGATCACTGACATACAATGTATGTCACTTGCGACATACAACAATCAACTTATCTGCATTCTCTTTAATGGTTCAACATCAGTTTGGACTATTCAAGAAGTAGAAAATTTTCAATTCGGTCAACCATGTTCTCAATGGACAGAGGACAATTTTGAGGACGATTGGGGATTCAGATGGAACCTGTTGCGTCACATTTCTATGGATATAAATAGCAAATGCTTTGGCTATCTTCCATTACAAACAGTGAATGGGGTAGTTCTTTTTGGAAAGAATGCTCAACTTCCCTTCCTATTATATCATCTGACAAGTTACCTCTGTATCCCAATAAGTATTTATAATGTATCAATGCTGGATATTTTTGGCTCTCCCTTCCCATTGCTTGACAACTTCAATGATTTCATTGAAAATGGAAGTATTTTTCCGCTTGTTCCGAACACGGATTCTATTGAGCAAATTCCACCATTGAGTGAAGATATCATAACTTAGGATGGTAGACCACATTCAAGTGGTCAACTATTTTTTACATGTAATAACCATTTACACACATTTTGTTTTATGGAATAAAATATATTCTCCATTCACTATGTGCTTGCCAATATGTTTGTTCTATTATCCCAATTTTCTGATATGCATCTATATTTTCAAAACACATTTTTAAATGTGTTTCTGATGCCTTTCCATCTATGATTTTCTTTAACATGTGTCTAATTGGATTTCTACAAATTAGTATCAAATACATTCATATAGTTTTATTTTATGGTCATCTTCACATTATCGTATAATATTTGTTCCTCTCTTGATTTGTAGAAATGTCATATGAAGGGACAAGTAAACGTAATAGGAAACGCACTCTATCTCCAGCGTCACGTGAAAGAGCAAATGAACGTCAGCGTTTACGGTATCATCAAAATAAAGACGCAATAAATGAACGACGAAGGGCTCAATATCGTAGAAGTAGGGATGGTGTTACAATTGAAAATGAATTTCCCGATAGCCGTAAGTATCGGAGTTTAGCTCATATAATGCAAATAACATTTCCTATTCCTATTCTTCCACAGTCTCCTAACAACAATATTTTTCTCCGTGAAACATCTCGTGTTCTGGAAGATGATCGTTCACATAATGTAGATACAAACCATATTTCTCACTCTTCCATCGGTGCAAATGATGCATGTGAGCATGTACATGTGTTGTAAAACATGCACTCTGAACATATTGATGTTCCTCAACAAATACCTCCATCTCCAGTTGTGGGTGATAGCAATATGCTTGGAGATACGAACGGTATTTTTCAAGCTCGAGATGAACATGTTGTTCTCCAACGAACTGAATCAGCTATCCCTCATACTATTTTGCTTGGAACGACAAAGGTATTAAACACAACATCCATATTGAATATTATTGAAATAGTTGATAATTGTTAACAATTTGCTAGAAAATTGTGCCTTTCCTGATTTATCATTGCAAGCAGGGAACTATTCAATGTAATTCAGTTAATGATGGAGTGCAATCTCATCGAACAATGAATGTTCGAAGTGAACCAGGACCATCTTATTACCGTCCTCCACTGCAACCTCGAGATGAACATGTTGTTCTCCAACGAACTACATCGGTTATCCCTCATACTATTTCGCTCGGAACGATAAAGGTATTAAACACAACATCCATATTCAATATTATTGAAATACTTGATCATTCTTAATGATTTGCTAAAATTTCTTACCTTTTTCTAATTTATCCTTGCAAGCAGGGAACTGTTGAATGTAATTCAGTTAATGACAGAGTGCAATCTCATCGAGCATTGAATGTTCCAAGTGAACCAGGACCATCATATTACTGTCCTCCACTTCAACTTGGACCCTCGAATTGGCAAGAAAATGTAAATTTTATATCGACAATATTTCATATTTTTTTTACGTCTCTACTTATTATTATGTACACTTTTAATTTTTCCATTCATGACTCTTATTGTATTGCGTTTCCAGGAGACCATACAATGCAATCAACTTCGAGAAATTCCATCCACAAGTTTTAGAAAAAGAAATTTTTGTGCTTCTGCAACCATTCCTCCTCCGCATGCCACTCTGCCTAGATTTCGTACGCATGGAGAAAATGAACATGTTCTCCATTGTTTTGATAGAAACATGATCGCAGTTCATAAAAAATTACGACAAAGGATTGATGTCTTGTCTACTGTGACAATGTGCTATGTTTGTCGTGAATCTTATCCCGGAATACAAGTTAGCAGACAATCTGATGGTCCTATTTGTAAAAGGTGTATTTCATGTCCCAAATTTGGTATTGGGTCACAATGTCCTAATCACATTGGCCCTATTCATTAGAGTTTGTCAAATTGATGCTAAAGGTCAAATAATTGCAAAGGAGTAAAATTACTAGTTTCCTAGGTTTTGGGTGGAAGCTATGGGATTTGGAATAATGGGGATAATAAATGATGTTTGAACATTAGAATGGCATAAATATTTAATAAAGGAGCTAAATAAATATATACAAGTGAAAATCAAAGTGGAATTTCATCATGAAGACACATGGAGGAAGTGGGACCCACATATGGCTAGATTTCCCCACTACACTTGGCATCATTCTCTCACCAATTTGAATTCAAGGTGAATGGTAACATACTTGGGGGAGTCCAAAAGGTATTATTCATGGCATTAATCATCCAAGGTCTAAATATAGAGGAAGAGTAACTCCCATGGAAGAGGAAGAGGCAATTTGGAGCTAGTGAGACACTTGGGCTAGATTCCCTAGCTCTATGACAACAATGATGAAGATGCTATGACAACTATGACACAAATCAGACCTGAAGGCTGACATATGACATATATGACATGTCAGGGCTAAAAATAGACTCCAAGAGGGTGCTCAAGGGTGTTAGGGCAGCTAAGATGCTTCCACATGTGATTTGGTGGAAGTGGGAGACTAGGAATTGTTGTACAAGTGGCGTTCTTTGGAATCTCTTCCCAACTTGAGTTGGCATGAGTCTCTTGGAAGGAATTCGACCCATGGAGGACATTAGAACTTTATAAATGTCAATAACAAAGAACGAAACCAGCTTTTGATCATTTGTAGAATTTGCAATTGCATTTGTGAAGAGGGAGAGCTAGTGGATGACTAGTTTCTTGCCTTAGCCAATTTCGAGGGTGAAAGATTGCCACCCAAGTTGGTAATTGGAAAGGCCATTCAGACCTTTCATTTGGAGCTTTAATGGAGTCTTTATTTGCAGGTGTAAGCTACAGGTCATCTCATGGTTTCTTTTATTGCAGCTCACTCCTTCAACCATTTCCAGTTTTGATGGTATATTCTTGATCCTTGAGGGAGGGCGTTTTTGGTGAGCTATTGTACTCTTTGGGGAAGCTTTTAATGCCCCATTTCTTTTGTAATATGAATTAAATACTCTTTTATTCATCTCCAAAAAGTTTCAGGTCGAAATTCCAAGTAGAAATGTATAAATCTCATTTTTAATGGAAGAACAATGCCATTTCCCCACTACCTTGTTGTGAACCAATGTATTGATGATGATTTCGAATGAATGGATTATTATATGATATATTTGTGATCAATATACTACCATGTATGTCTTCTACAAGTTTCATGTACTGTACTTGAGCATTTGAAGCATTTTTACTCAGTTTAGTTGTATTGGGAGGTGAAATAGTGTCATTTCCCCAAGGGTCGAATTGGATATTTTTGCAGTTGAATGGGAGAGGGTGAGAACAGTTGTAATAATCCATTAATGGTGCATATGAGACTTTAATAAAATACTTAACACATTACATACCTCTGTTCATAAATTTGAGTGGGTTTGGAGGCATTTGGGAAGCCATTTTCAGTACTTACCCCAGGGGGATTTGAACCCCAAATTACTAGTAAAATTGCATAATTGGTCCAAAATCTTAAGAGAGTTTGCAGAGGTATTTTGGTGGACATATGTCATCCATAAACATCATATTAAAGTTATAATATCATTCATACACCTTCCTTGAATATTTGAAGGCATTTGGAGTCAATTTGAGACCTAGAGACCAATACTAGTCAAAGGAAAATCACTAGTAAAGTTACCTACATTGATCAGAATTGAAAGAGGATTTGCAGAAGTATTTTAAAGGTCCAAAGGCATCCCTGAAACACATATTTATGTTCTAATATCATTCATATACCTTCTCAGAATATTTGGGATCATTTGGGGCAAATTTGGGACCTAGAGATCAAAACTAGTCAAAGGTCGAACTAGGGAAAAAAAGTGGAAAATTGCCATTTTAATAAAATTCCTAAAGGACATTACAGTGGTATCAGAGCATGACCTTGGCACCTGATGTGGTCTAATATTCATGAGGACAAGAATTCAGGTACCGCCATTAGATATTGAAACCAAAAGTGCTTTTGTTGAAGAAAAACAAAAAAAGTAGGAGAAGAAGAGCAAATTTTTTGAGGAAACTATAACTAGGGATGAAAAGGGAGCCTCATATGATGGTGAGGAGCATATAAAAATTATGAAAACAATATTTGAAGATATGACCAAGCAACTTAAGGAAGGATTCGAATTGTTTTCTATCGAACTTGTGGAAAAAATTATTGATTTTAAGGAAACCAAGGGGCAAAATGCATCAACTTGCTTGAAGGAGCAAAAGGAAGAGATATCACAAGATCGTGAAGAAGATTCTATTGAAAATATGGAAAATCATTTCGAGACACCTTCTAGCTTAGACATGAACCAAAGAGCATCTACTAATGGATGCTTAAACTATGAAGGAGTACCTACTGATGGGTGCTCACACCTTTATGTTGGTGACATAGAGATCACTTTTGAAAGTGTTGTTGCAAGCCCAAGTTCCATTAAGCATGATAATGAAGACCTTGCAGCAGTTGAAGAAGAACCAAGATCAACTCCCTCATCACCACTTGAGCTTCATGAAGTTGGTCCAAGAAAAACTGAAAAAGATGAGGAGGTTCATTTGCAAGATCCTCATTTTCTTGAAGGGTCCTTAAAGATGAATGAAAAGAAGATCCAAGAGTCCCTCAACATTCTCCATGACACTCAATCATTGGTGTCAAATTCTTGTTGGAGAGCTACTTCATTGGAGGAAACATCCTTCCTTGAAGACATGGAGAAGATTCAAAGAGCAATGTGCCACATCAAAGGTAATTTCATGTCTTTGCTTTTTGATAGAAACCATTTGCTTGAGCTTAATGAATTGTTACATGATGCATACTTGAAGAATAATGAGGATATTCATAATCTCACAATTCAAAATGAGCAACTTCTTGAAAAGTTGCAAGATACTTGTTTTTCCTCCTATGTTTCAGATTGTCAAATGGTAGATTGTTTGGAGGATTCTCATGACATGGTGGATCATGAGAAATGTGGGAATTTGAATGTGCTTAATGTGTTTGAAGATGAACTTGAAGATATCCAAACACTTTACGTGGTGGAAGAGGAACTTGAATTGTCTCTTGATGAAGGTTATGCAATTTTTAAAGAAGAGCATGATTCCTCTAAATTGGAACCAATCTATGACAAAGGTTTTCCACTTTTGAAGGAGCTGCATGATACTACCCACATGGATCCTTCCCATGATGAAACTTCTGCACTTTTTGATCATTTGGGTGAGTTAGTTCATTCTCTTACATCCTACAATTCCATGTTTTGCAGTATTAGTCTCAATGAAGCATGGGTGAAAGGGTTCTTTTGGATGGTGCCACATGAGGAGTATGGAACTCCTAGATTTACCTTTTATGATGACATGGTTGGAGCACACTCTTATTCACATTTGCAGCAGCATTATTTGTCACTTTATGATGATTCAAATCTACATGGATGCACCTATGATATGCATTTGAGTCACTTGAAGACTCATGGTTTTTCTTGCTCAACACTTGATTCATTTGATGTTGGAGGAACTTCATCCAACACTCGGGAGAATAGATTTATGATTGGAGTACATTTTTGTTGGCAGCCACATACTTTGTTATATTTTTATGATTCTCACATTCATGGATGTATGGGTGAGACTTCTTTGAGTCATTTGAAGTCTCTTTGTTTTATCTGCTCATTATTTGGTTCAGATTTTAGTGGAGATTCTTCATTCACTTCTTGGATGAAAGAATGCATGGATGAATATTTTGATGCATATCACATCCTTTTGGAGCAGCATTATAGGACATGGGATCCTCACCTATGTCATTGGAGCAGATTTGATTGGTCACTTGAAGCTTGTATGCACTTGGAAAATGGTGGTCTACTTGCTTGGAGGTATAATCACTTTCATGACTCTTTGATGAAGCATATCCTTTATGTACATTTTCATTATGTTGTTATGTACTTTGATGATATATATTTGGTACTCATGATGTTTGAAAGAATGCATACAAGAAAACGGGATCCAGGAATCCTCTTATCTAATGGTGTGGGTTGGAGAGCACTCTTAATTGTTGGGGTGCAATACAAGCAATGGGACCCTGGGATAATTTTTATCTCATTGGTTTTATATTTTTGGGGGAAGAAAGCAGTATGGGAGATAGATTCCCTACTTAATAAAGTTATTTTAATCAGAGTAGTGCAGCAGCAAGCATGGTGGTTCCTCTCTAAAATCTTCATGGAAACTCAAAGACTCAAGGTTGGGCAATTCAATGGCAACTTCAAAGAATTATACAGAAAGTAGGTTCTTCAACACCCACGTTTAAAATTGCTTGAGGACAAGCAATATTGGGAAGGGAGGATTTGTCATGTCCCAAATTTGGTATTGGGTCACAATGGCCTAATCACATTGGCCCTATTCATTAGAGTTTGTCAAATTGATGCTAAAGGTCAAATAATTGCAAAGGAGGAAAATTACTAGTTTCCTAGGTTTGGGGTGGAAGCTATGGGATTTGGAATAATGGGGATAATAAATGATGTTTGAACATTAGAATGGCATAAATATTTAATAAAGGAGCTAAATAAATATATACAAGTGAAAATCAAAGTGGAATTTCATCATGAAGACACATGGAGGAAGTGGGACCCACATATGGCTAGATTTCCCCACTACACTTGGCATCATTCTCTCACCAATTTGAATTCAAGGTGAATGGTAACATACTTGGGGGAGTCCAAAAGGTATTATTCATGGCGTTAATCATCCAAGGTCGAAATATAGAGGAAGAATAACTCCCATGGAAGAGGAAGAGGCAATTTGGAGCTAGTGAGACACTTGGGCTAGATTCCCTAGCTCTATGACAACAATGATGAAGATGCTATGACACCTATGACACAAATCAGACCTGAATGCTGACATATGACATATATGACATGTCAGGGCTAAAAATAGACTCCAAGAGGGCGCTCAAGGGTGTTAGGGCAGCTAAGATGCTTCCACATGTGATTTGGTGGAAGTGGGAGACTAGGAATTGTTGTACAAGTGGCGTTCTTTGGAATCTCTTCCCAACTTGAGTTGGCATGAGTCTCTTGGAAGGAATTCTACCCATGGAGGACATTAGAACTTTATAAATGTCAATAACAAAGAACGAAACCATCTTTTGATCATTTGTAGAATTTGCAATTGCATTTGTGAAGAGGGAGAGCTAGTGGATGACTAGTTTCTTGCCTTAGCCAATTTCGAGGGTGAAAGATTCCCATCCAAGTTGGTAATTGGAAAGGACATTCAGACCTTTCATTTGGAGCTTTAATGGAGTCTTTATTTGCAGGTGTAAGCTACAGGTCAGCTCATGGTTTCTTCTATTTCATCTCACTCCTTCAACCATTTCCAATTTTGATGGTATATTCTTGATCCTTGAGGGAGGGCGTTTTTGGTGAGCTATTGTACTCTTTGGGGAAGATTTTAATGCCCCATTTATTTTGTAATATGAATTAAATACTCTGTTCTTCATCTCCAAAAAGTTTCAGGTCGAAATTCCAAATAGAAATGTATAAATCTCATTTTTAATGGAAGAACAATGCCATTTCCCCACTACCTTGTTGTGAACCAATGTATTAATGATGATTTCGAATGAATGGATGATTCTATGATATATTTGTGATCAATATACTACCATGTATGTCTTATACAAGTTTCATGTACTGTACTTGAGCATTTGAAGCATTTTTACTCAGTTTAGTTGTATTGGGAGGTGAAATAGTGTCATTTCCCCAAGGGTCGAATTGGATATTTTTGCAATTGAATGGGAGAGGGTGAGAACAGTTGTAATAATCCATTAATGGTGCATATGAGACTTTAATAAAATACTTAACACATTACATACCTCTGTTCATAAATTTGAGTGGGTTTGGAGGCATTTGGGAAGCCATTTTCAGTACTTACCCCAGGGGGATTTGAACCCCAAATTACTAGTAAAATTGCATAATTGGTACAGAATCTTAAGAGAGTTTTCAGAGGTCTTTTGGTGGACATATTTCATCCATAAACATCATATTAAAGTTCTAATATCATTCATACACCTTCCTTGAAGATTTGAAGGCATTTGGAGTCAATTTGAGACCTAGAGACCAATACTAGTCAAAGGAAAATCACTAGTAAAGTTACCTACATTGATCAGAATTGAAAGAGGATTTGCAGAAATATTTTAAAGGTCCAAAGGAATCCCTGAAACACATATTTATGTTCTAATATCATTCATATACCTTCTCAGAATATTTGGGATCATTTGGGGCAAATTTGGGACCTAGAGATCAAAACTAGTCAAAGGTCGAACTAGGGAAAAAAAGTGGAAAATTGCCATTTTAATAAAATTCCTAAGGGACATTACAGTGTAAGGGTGAACGAGGTTCCCATCGTTTCTCTCATTGGAATAACATGGATCCCGGTGGACAACCTCATGTTCTAAGAGTACTTACCCAAGTAGAAGAAATGTTAATAGCACGAGTTAATCCAATATTGCAAGTGACACATGCTCGTGGTGGGCAATATAAATATAGTGGCCACACTATTAGCTTTCCACAAGATATTTCAACTATTGCAAAAAGGCTTCCATGACGTGTTGAAGACCTTGACATCATAATTGTGAGGAGACATAATGAAAAAGGTAACTATTATGATTGTTATGTGAAAAAATCACATGTGATGGATGCATTGCAGTACAAAATTGCAATGGACAAATACTATAGGGATGTTGAAATCGACATGGAATCAGTTGCTTCTCTTCCTGAAAGACCAACTGATGTGTCCGACAGGCTTCGATTTGTTGATAGTGAAATTGAAGAAATTGCCAATAATGATGAGGACATTCAAGGGTTCGACACTGTTCATTTACACTCTCATCCTTCTTCATTTGCTGTTCGACAACCAAATGCACGAACAGAAGTTGAGGAAATAAGAGCGTTTATTGAAAATGATAATTCAGGACCTCCGCAGCCATTAGACTGGCCAGATATTGGTTTTTCTCTAGTTAATGAATACAACACAGAGGGTTTATTTGACATGGCATTCCCTACTTTGTACCCAAATGGTGATGCTGATTGGTTGCATCCACGGGTTTGCGACATTCGTCTCCATGAATATGCATTGCATCTACTCAGATACTTTGATCAAATATTTGGTAGCCATCCACGCTTCCGTTATTTCTTGCTAAACATGATTATGTGTCATCGTAGCCAAGCAACTGCTGCAGTATTTGTACATAAGAATATAGATGACAATGCACCTATAACAATTCATGACTTGCGTCAAAAACTAAATTATTTGCCAAACAATAAGTTGGCTGAGCATCTCATGCGTTTTGGTTCTACCCTCAGAGGTACAAGGTCATATTGGACAAAGTGTCGTTCTGAACTCACTGATATGATCACTCAGTTGGGTTGTCCAACATTGTTTTTTACTTTGAGTGCGGCTGACACAAAGTGGCCTGACTTACATAATTTGATGCCAAGAAACACACACTCAGCTTCCTTAAATGAACACCATAGAAGAATTCAAAATGTTATCCAATACCCCCATATTGTGGCAATGTTTATGCACCAAAGGTTTACTATCTTTCATGAAGAAGTCATCCAAAAATATATTGGAGCAAAAGATTTCTGGTACAGGTCTGTTTTGTTACTTTTATCTTATATAGATCGACTTGAAATTAAATGCACCATTTCAAATATATTTACTTTATATTTTCTTTGTTTAGGTATGAATGGCAACATAGAGGCTCGGCCCATGTGCATGGTTTCCTATGGCTAGAAGGGGCACCTAACATGGATTTGTTAGATTGGTCGAACCCGTCTGCTGTGGATGATGCGAATATTTTCTTTGATAGATATGTAACTGCATGGAATCCACGTGATGCTCACCAAAGGAACATATTTGTTCCTCGAAGCATCAATGATGATCCTTGCTTGTTGAACACGAGACAAATTTTCTCTTCCAATCCTTCAAATGATTACGAACACTTATTGAATCGTGTCCAACGACATACAAAGTGCAGTTTAGATTCTTGTTTGAGAAAAAAGGGGTCTATACTCACCTGTCGCTACAATGACCCATGGGAGGTTCGCAATGAATCTAGATTATTCATAGATGAGAAAGGTCGAAAAAAATATGAGCCTGCACGTAATGATGATAAGGATAATGTTCATAATGTTGATCTTCTTGCAGTGTGGCGTGCTAATGTTGATTGTCAACCTGTGCTTTGTACACATGCTGTAACGAACTATATTGGTAAATATGCTTTGAAGTTAGAAAAGAGGTCTGAAAGTTATCAAGACATGTTGACAAGAATTACAGATTCATCTGTCTCTGAAGATCCAGCTTTGTGTGCATACAGAAGATTCCTTGCCGAGACGATTGTTGAGTGTGACATTGGAGCTTAAGAAACATGCCATATGTTGCTAAAGCTACCTCTTCTGATTTGTAGTCGAAAGTTTTTTTCCCTACCTGTTGGTAAGAAGGTATTCCAGAAAATTTATACAGATGGTCTTCAGTGTTCATCTCAGAACACATTTGTTCATATATATCAACAACGACCAAATTTTCTTGAACATTTGTCAATGATAGAAACAGCAAGATCTTGGTCCTTTGATGCCCAACGTAAGAATGATCAGTGGAAACCTAGGGATGTGAATGCCATTGTTCGAATTTGGCCAAGATTTTACTCCACTCCCAGTGAGGATTCAGATGAGTTTGAAACCTTCTGCTTCACTGAGTTACTTTTGTACAAGCCATTCCGCAACATCTCCACAGATATAGGTGCTTCAACTGAAATGGTCATTGAAAATTGGAGGAATTTTCGATATCGAGCATGGCATGTTAATCGGCACCCTTTTCCATCTGATCATGTTGAAGAAGAAGAAGAGGATTCCCATGGGCAAGCAGTCAATGATGATGATGAATTTGAAGAATGGAATATTTTATCTCGAGTGGTTCCTCCAAACAATGTCGAGGCTTCTGACCTTCAAACTCTTGGCAGAAGGGACTTTGATTTGTCTTTTAATTGGGAGGAAATAACAACTTCAAATCCTATTGTAGAAGAGGTCGTGGAATTTATAAGGAATGCTCAATCAAGGGGTATTGTTGGTGACCATTATGATAATACATTTTACTCTCCCTCTTCCATCTCAGCAAAACAAAGACTTGCTTTTGACATAATTTTATGGCATTCAGTTGAATATGGAAATTGTGAACCTCTCCAAATGATTATTCAAGGAACTGCTGGCACTGGAAAGTCTTACCTTATTCATTGTATTTCTCATGCTCTTTCTGCTTCGACATCTACTGGAAAAAGTCCATTGCTTTTGCTTGCTCCAACAGGAGTAGCTGCTTTTAATATTCATGCAAAGACAATACACTCAGCTTTAAAAATCCCTATCAAAGATATGAAAGCACTGCAAGGCCAATCTCTAGCAATATTTCAAGAAGAAATGAGGGATAATCGTTACATTTTGATTGATGAAATGAGCTTCATAGGATCAAGGTTTATCATGCAGATAGATTCTCGATTGCGAGAAGCATTTCCTGAGAATAAATCTATTCCTTTCGGTGGCAGATCGATCATTCTTGTTGGTGACATTTGTCAATTGCCTCCTGTCAAAGATAAGCCTTTGTATGCAGGTAATACAACGGGGAAAGTTTTGTGGAAATGATTCAATATTGTTGTCACTTTGGATACAGTATTTCGATAGAAAGGTGATAATCCTAGACAAACATCTTTTCTGAGACTGTTAACTAACATAAGAAATGCAGAACCGCTTCTTGATGATTGGGATCTTCTTATGTCGCGGGTTGATTCCAAGTTAGATCCAACAGAAAGGAGTTTATTTCATTCAGAAATTCATTTGTTTGCAACAAATAATTTGGTCACCCTACATAATAGGATCATGTTGAAATCTTTAAATTCTCCAATTGCACGATGTGTTGCTGAGCATACAAGGCGCAAGGAAATTGATGTTGCCGACGATGACCAATTAGACCGTGAAGTCCTCTTATGCCCAGGTCAGCGTGTCATGTTGACATGTAACTTATGGGTTGAAGCTGGATTAGTGAATGGTGCACTAGGTTGCATTCAAAACATTTTCTATATGTCTGGCACAAAACCTTCTCTACTTCCAATGTACACTACTGTTCTTTTCGATAAGTACATTGGTGCTCCATTTGATATAAATAATCCAAAAGTTGTACCAATAACACCTGTTATTAGAGGAAATCGTAAGCAAATTCCACTGAAGATGGCATGGGCCCTTACTATTCACAAATCACAGGGTTTGACTTTAGAACAAGCCACAATTGATATTGGGAGCACAGAGAGGCAAGGCCTGACCTTCACAGCCATATCAAGAGTTAGATCAATAGATGGCTTGCGCATATCACCGCCTTTCTCTTTTGAGAGTTATTTGAAGATGAAAAATGGTACATTTGTAATGATAAGGAAGAAAGAAGAGCATCGCTTGAACTCATTGTCATTGTGACATCCTTTAAATAAATTTTCATTCATCGTTTCAAGTTACTATTCCTATTTTTATCTTTTCATATCTTTTGTAATACCTTTGTTTCCTTTGTTTTTGCCTAACTGTTACTTTAATGAAATGTACATCTTATCTCATATTCAATGTTTGTTTACATATCTTGATTTTGCACATTATTGATGCCAGATCCTCTAAAATTATATTTACATATCTGTATTGTTGTATTTGCTTATTTGTAAGTTATGAAACTTGGATGATTCATTCATATTAAACATGTTGAATGTTTACATATCAGTATTGTTGTAGTTGCTTATTTGTAGGTTATGAAACTTGGATGATTCATTCATATTAAACATGTTGAATGCTTGTTTGTAGAAATTTTTTACTTTGTTAAATATACTATAACCCAAAAAAATATGTTTACCTGTACAGTTATAGAAAATGCATATGTTTCAAAATTTTTCTCTACTTTAGATGAAATAAAGCAGCAACAAAGCTTCATCATGTACTTTAAAAACAAGATCAGTAGGAAAAATGGATTTGAATGCCATCTATTTGATGATCTCCTTCTCTTCTTATCAAAGATGAAGGAAATACTTGAAAATTTCCTACATCTTTGTCAAAGAGAGGTTGTTCGAAAGATTCGTAGAGAATGGTTGCAACGACAAAGGGGTCGTTCTGTTAGCATTGATGTTAACTGGTGTTGCATTTGTCATAGATCAGGTTGTGATTTTGATTATCATGAAAGATTTAGAAGATACAGGTATGTTTACATTTATTTCTTCTATTATTGTTAATGATTGCTTTATCCATTTTCAATTCATTATAAAAAGTACAATTAATGAATAATATTTTCATACTACATTGGTTTCTTCATGCAGAGTCATTGAAAATGGATCTTCGTCTAAATTTCATTGGGCTTCTGATGAGATAAGGAAACACATGGAATTTATTCAATATTTACATAATTCTGTCGCAGACGTGATTGCATCTAGATGTCACCTTTTCAATTATACACTTCATTTCTTTTCTACGCTCAAGGCATCACTTTTCCAAATTGAACATATTTGTCGACACCATGGGGTTGATGTTAATTGGTTTTGTATATGTCATGGATGTTGCAATTAAATATGTCTCAGAGTTTTCGTGTATATTAATTTTGATAGTGATGATGTTATATTTGAAATAAGGATGTTAACTTGTTTCAAAGTCTGAATTTTAATTTCAAATTTTTAACTTCTCTTCTTAGACATGTTTTATAATTCCAAATAACGAATTTTTTAATAGAGTTTGTAATAGTTATGTGTTGGTTGATGTGGGATTGCCTCAGTACAGATTTTTCATACTTGAAATATGGTGATGTTAAAATAAATGCAATATTAAATTTTGCATTTTATCTTTAATTTAAAAATATTCAATTTCAATAACACGAAAAAAAATAATAAAAAAATACTTTTACTAATTTATGCATGATACATTTTTTAATATATTTTAAATAAGGTCTATTATAAAATAAAATCAAAAGTAAATTGGTTTTATTGCATTCATTCTTTACTTTAAAATTGCCCCTATGACACAATCAAGTAGTATTACATGACAATAATATTTAAGTTCTCCATATACATTAGCAACTATTTGATACTACTATTTCACCATTCATTATATGTACCTTAAAATTTTCAATTTCAATAATGCAGAAAATAAATATTCTATTTCTTTAAAATAATTTTACTAATTTATAAATAATACATTTTTAAATATATTTTAAATAAGGCATATTATAAAATACACTGAAAAGAAAATTGGTTTGATTGTATTCATTCTTTACATTACAATATTCCCAATGACACTATCGAACTCAAACAAAATCGACAGTATTATGATTGGAATGTAATAATAGTATTACATGACATTACACTCAACTCATTCAATCTATTTTATTTAACATGAAAATATGACATAATATAAAAATGTTCGATATACATTACTAAAGTGATAAATATATATAAGCCAATCATTTGTTTCATTATATGTACCTTAAATTTTCAATTTCAATAATGCAGGAATTAAATAATCTGTTTCTTTAAAATTATTTTACTAGTTTATACATAATATTTTTTAAATATATTTTAAATAACTTATATTATAACATACAATCAAAAGTTGGATGGTTTAGCTGTATTCATTCTTTACTTCAAAATTCTCCCAATGGCGCTATCGAGCTGAAACAAAACCTGCAATATTATGATTGGAATGTCATAATGGTATTACATGACATTACATTAAAGTGCTCCATATACATTAATAAAGTGATAAAGCAATATGGAAAGCCTTTTATACTACTATTTGAATATACATGTCTTGTAATCAATGTTTTCATTCACCTTCTTTCATCTACTTACTTTTTCATTATATGTACCTTAATGAAGAAAATAAATATTCTATTTCTTTCAAATATTTTTACTATTTTATACATATTGGTTTTACTATATTCATTCATTACTTTAAAATTGTCCCAATGACACTATCGAGCTCAAACAAAACCTGCAATATTATGATTGGAATGTTATAATGGTACTGTGTGACATTACGCTTACCTTATTCAATCTATTTTATTTAACATGCAAATATGTTAAGATTTAATATGCTAAGATAGAAAATAGCAGCATTACATTCCATTTCACAATAATGGCATATACAGGATCACTGAAGAAACAACAAGCATAACATAAACACAAGAGACAGAGATTTATCCTGGGAAACCCTCATGGGGTAGAAAACCCAGCAAAGCTTCCTCAATATAGATGACCAACAATATACAAAGATGAAACCCTGAGACATGATCTCCTCCTCCACAATAGCAGACCTCTCCTCCACAAGTGCGCTATCCTCAAGTGAGTGAGTGTGTCAAATGAGGAACACACCTCCTCTATTTATACACTACATTGACATATCTTTTACACAAGTACACATAGGCTCGTATTTAACCAATGGGTTAAATACCCCACTACAACTGACTGGGCCGACCCCTCTAGGGTGGTCTAATAACCCTTTGACCCACATAACACATACAGGGATGACCTCCACTAGGGAAGTCTAATAACCCGAGTTACCACATTCCGACAGAGGAATAAACATCTCTGGATATACAATAAGATCTTTACGGAGGAATGAAACATCTCCGGAATAATAAAGTACAATTATAATATTCTTTGAAGTTACAATATCTCAACACTCCCCCTTAACGAGAAGGATATTATAACAGCATCTGCATGAGCAAGGAGTCATCAACATCATACATGATACATCTATAAATCATTGGAAGCTTTCTCAACATCATCAGTAACTCAACCAGTTACTGGAACATCAACATCTTCAGTACTGATTCTTCATCTTTTGCAGCACACGAACAACTACATCGTCATCACATGATCATCAGCATCGTCATCACACGATCATCAGCATCGTCATCACACAATCATCAGCATCATCATCACACGATCATCAGCATCGTCATCACACGATCATCAACATCGTCATCACACGATCATCAGCATCATCATCAAACGATCATCAGCATCGTCATCACACAATCATCAGCATCGTCATCACACGATCATCAGCATCGTCATCACACGATCATCAGCATCATCATCACACGATCATTAGCATCATCATCACACGATCATCAACATCGTCATCACACGATCAGCAGCATCGTCATCACACGATCAGCAGCATCGTCATCACACGATCATCATCATCGTCATCACACGATCATCATCATCGTCATCTATACACATGATCCTTCCTTTCAGATTTACTGGATCAATTTCATCACAATCATATTTAAGACTATCCTTCCTTTTGAAATTACTGGATTTACTGTCTAAGGATGATTAGTCCAACCACAATCATATTTAAGACTATCCTTCCTTTCGGAATTACTGGATTTACTGTCTAAGGATGATTAATCCTACCACAATCACATTTAAGACTATCCTTCCTGGATTTACTGTCTAAGGATGATTAGTCCTACCACAATCACATTTAAGACTATCCTTCCTGGATTTACTGTCTAAGGATGATTAATCCTACCACAATCACATTTAAGACTATCCTTCCTGGATTTATTGTCTAAGGATGATTAATCCTACCACAATCATATTTAAGACTATCCTTCCTAGATTTACTGTCTAAGGATGATTAATCCAATCACAATCACATTTAAGACTATCCTTCCTGGATTTACTGTCTAAGGATGATTAATCCAATCACAATGACATTTAAGACTATCCTTCCTGGATTTACTGTCTAAGGATGATTAATCCAATCACAATCACATTTAAGACTATCCTTCCTTGATTTATTGTCTAAGGATGATTAATCCAATCAAAATCACATTTAAGACTATCCTTCCTGGATTTACTGTCTAAGGATGATTAATCCAATCACGTGCATTTTGAACCAAGGTCCAGGGACGATGCAGTCCTATCCTCTATTCTCGGAGACACCTGTCTAAGGCTCACTTTAGAACTTGAGTTCAAGGATGATCCAATCCTGTCAAGTCCACCAAGGACTTCATTCTCGGAGAGCTCACGTCTACGGCTCTCTTTAGGACTGAAAGTCCAGGGATGATCCAATCCCCTCAAGTCCACCAAGGACTTCATTCTCGGAGACCTCACGTCTACGGCTCTCTTTAGGACTGAAAGTCCAGTGATGATCCAATCCCCTCAATTGTCCACTAAGGACTTCATTCTCGGAGACCTCACGTCTACGGCTCTCTTTAGGACTGAAAGTCCAGGGATGATCCAATCCCCTCAACTGTCCACTAAGGACTTCATTCTCGGAGACCTCACGTCTACGGCTCACTTTAGAAATTAAGTTCAAGGATGATCCAATCCTCATCTGTATTCTCATCTATACAGGTACAAATATCCAAGAGCATGTATCACATCAAAACATGTATACATCACTAATCAAAACATGTATACATCACACCAAAACATGTATACATCTAGCATGTATTCTCACTAATACATCTAACATCAAAACATGTATACATCACATCAAAACATGTATACATCTAAAATAAAAGATATATAAGAGTTCTAAATTTAAATAATTGTAAGTAGCTAAATGCAACAAAACAAAACTTTAAGGGACAGAATTGTTATCAGATACTATGCTACTCCCCCTTTCAAGGAGGGTCCTTCTGGACTATACCAAGCTTGTCTCAGAAGTATTCAAACTTTACTCGAGACAGAGGTTTAGTCAGGATATCAGCAATCTGATCCTCAGTGCTTATATACTCGAGCTTGATAGCTCCTCTCTGCACCATATCTCGTATGTAGAAGTAACGGATCTCAATGTGTTTTAAATTATCATGGAACACATGATTTTCAGTCATCTTAATGCAGCTTTGATTATCACACATAATCACAGTGGGATCCATTTCTAAGTCAAACACTCCAGATAAAAGTTTTCGAAGCCATACTGCTTCACAGCTGGCAGAGCAGGCGGCTATATATTCTGTTTCAGCAGTACTGAGGGCCACACTAGATTGTTTCTTACTGAACCATGAGATCATGGCAGATTCAAGACTATAACATCCACCTGATGTACTCTTTCTATCTGAGACACTTCCTGCCCAATCAGAATCTGAGTAACCATGTAAACGGAGTTCATGACCTCCAAGATAATATAGACCAAAAATCTAATGTACCTTTTAGGTACCTCACTACATGCTTTGTAGCTATTAAGTGCACCTTTCTAGGTTCTACTAGATACTGACTTAGGGTATTTACAGCAAAGCATATATCTAGCCTAGTATTTGTTAAGTACATCAATGACCCAATGATTTGTCTATATAGGGTTAGGTCCACTAAATACGATGAGTCATTAACTAACAACTTCAAGTTGGAGTCCATGGGAGTGGCCATGGCTTTATACTCCAACATATCAAATCTTTTTAGAAACTTCACAGCATACTTACCTTGATTTAAAAGATTCCTTTTGGATCTTGCCATACTTCTAGACCTAAGAAGTAGTGCATTAATCCGAGATCTTTCATTTTGATTTCTGCAGCCATTTTCATGACCTGTTTCTCATTCCTTGTCAGAAAGAGATCATCGTCATACAATAATGGTATGATAGGTTCATCATCCACAACCTTAAGGTAAAGGAACAGTTTTACTTCTGGTAAAGCCCAAGCTTTGTCATGAAGCTGTCAATTGTCCATTATTCACACTCAACATTGAGTGATCTTCTGCATATCTATCTGTGCCATCTCTCGTCAGATGGGTCTACTAATATGAGCCTCAAAATCATTCAAACTCTGTGGTGAGTTCCTTCTTGCATCCATGTCATATGTGTATAGAACCCATATTCAACCTTGTAGAAAAGGTTGAGATCCACATCACCCATGATGATCATTAAGCTCATCAATTGACTACCGATCCTGGGAACCCATACAGAACCTGATTACATTATTAAGAGAATGGTCTTATCTAGTCCCTTGGAGCAAAACATCTCATCATGATTCTCTTCCTCTTTCTAAGAGAATCTCTTAACCACAAGCTTTCTATAGTGTGTTTGATTTGTAAATCTTTTGTTGAACATCCATCGCTTGTTCAGAGTTCATCATTCATCATGATCTTTCCTACAAATCAAAATTAAGTACATGATTAGTAATACTTCATAATCATCAAATCATATTGACATGATAACCTACTATGCATACAGATATCATTTACATAGTTATGCAACTATTTTGACCAATACTTTGGCACAACACTTTCCCATATCCTGTATGCATACAGTGGCTATCTAGATGCCTTCCATCTCTACCAGAACATACTATCGAGAGTGTGCACAGCTCTCAGTATGTCAGCAAAGAGGTTTCATTCTAGATAAGCAACAATGGAATGTTTGTCCAATTTACCAATCATATGCATATTAGTAGTATACTGTTCAATGCTTTATGAATGTTTACACTCAGCATGATATATCCTAGGAATACAAATATGCATACAAGCAATATCATTTACTATTTCTAATAACAACTCAAATACTTATCTTTTATGTTTGTGTGGTTGTCTCCTGCTTGATCTTCTGTATGTCTTCTGAACTTCTATTCATTCTGTACCACTGTGCATGCTCAAGTGTACACTAGTGTCATCCTCATGATCTCATACACAAACATACATTCATTAGTATATTATCAAAACATTCTAATTCTAAATAATCTTGAATATGTACAGTCATGATTATATATAATATTCAAGGTTTCAGGGAAGTCTTATTTTACTCATGCATATTCTTGTTTGATCTAGTTAGTTAAATCATCAACCAAGATAAGAGACATAATATGCATAAACCCTTGATTACTAACTTTATGAATAAGCATAACCAATCATACCAAGTATACAAGGTAAGATTCTCACATGACATAGAAAAACATACCTGGATTAGTATACCTGCTTAGTTATGTACAACATACCTAAACAATCTCTTCAATGATTTAGAGATCCTGAGCTAGAACCTGCATGTCTCATAGGTTAAGCATAATATAACAAAGTTATACATACCTCGTAAGTAGAACAAATATTATGGATGAGTCTTTGTCTTCATGTTTTCATGGTTATGGAATTTGATTTGTCTTTTGTGATGTACCTGTATCTTGTTAGCAGACAACATCAACCTCACACAACATCATAATGCATTAGTACAATCATATAGCCCTAATCAATGAATGTATTTGATCATTCACATGCATTCATACTATTACTTGGGTGATAAGACAATTCTAACATTAATCAATATTGTACTAATAAATAATATGAAGACAAACACATCATGAACTTAATCAAGAATCGGATTTCAAGACATACCTGAGCCTCCTTAAGTCATACCTGTCAAGACCTATTGTAGTCTTCTTATGTAAGGCCTTAGCCTCAACTCCCCCTGAAACTTGATCTGGAGCTTGATTAGGGTTTGCTGGAGAAACCCTAAAAATTCAATCTTTGACTTTCACACTTCTGAATGGATGGAAGAATGTGTCTTGCTGAGCTGATCAACCTAGCATTCTTCAATTTTGAAATCTCCAAAATTTGACCCCTCAAAATTGCCTTCGAAACTTCTGGATCTTCTGGACAGGAACCCGAACTAGGGTTTGATGAAGCTCGATCTTCTACCCAACCAAAAATTCGATCTTGGTCTCTAAATTTTGATTTTCCTGAGTAGCATTCAGCCGTTGATTCCGATTCCAAAAATTCTAACTTTCTCCGAAACCCTAAATTTCGGAAGCCATGGATGAAAGTGCTCCAAAAAATAATTCTGTTTTGACAGAAATATGTGCCTGATTGTTTATGCTGTAAGTCTGAAATTTTCACTCCAAAGGGTCTGAAAACTTTTTCTGTAGTAGCCTGACCTGTCATCTTTCCATCCTGACAGGTCTGACCTCAATTGGATTTTCTGAGAGAGAGTTATGCCAAGTGTCGCAACGTGACCTGTTTATGGGATAAAACAGGAGAGCGAACTTGTACGGCGTGCCACGTGTCACTGTTTCAACTTCGGCCTCTGAAAACGTTTCCTGAGATATCTCGCCCTATTATATTTCCATCCTGATAGGTCGGACCTCAATTGGACTCTCTGAGAGAGAGTTATGCCAATTGT